>JAVXUP010002604.1:0-119652 GCA_033070095.1 Escallonia herrerae | reverse complement strand
TTACAAATCATGTATTTATTTTAGACTATTAACACCTCAAAAATATAAATAAAAAGGACACATTTTTGCCAATTGGATGTCATTACACACATGCATTCACAAAAATTAAAAAAAGAAATATATTAAAAAAATTATTCAAAAAACACGTAAAACCTCGAAAACTTTTGAAGTTCAAGAATTATACTCATATATAATATCTATAATTCAAAAGCAATACAGTCATAATCTCAGAATTTTACATTTATGGACCACCATCCTATTCATTATTTAGCTAGGTTCAAGTGCTAATTTAATATTGATTTGAAAGATTACTTCACAACTTTTAAAGTAAAAGTTTTAAAAAAGTAAGTATCTTAGCAACTCCATTATATCGCTATCTATTTTTTTTACCAAATAATGTTTTAATAATATTATTGTTGCTTTTTTTTGTTTTACAATATGTGGTGCATATTGATATACTTTAGATCTTACGGTATACTATTTTATAAAACGGTCCGAGCTTCCCTAAAATTTACTGAGCTAGTTTTCATAAATACAATGATGTCAAGAATGAATATCTTAAAGATAAAATGAACAAAGAAAATTCAGTTTGGCTTATACTTACATGTATTTCCTTCATCTACTATCTCCGCAATCCTTCCAAAAGTAACACATGGACACCAGCATGTTACACACCCTGTAATTCTTGCATATATTAGTAGGTATAGTAATCTAACTATACTTTAGCTCCTAATCACGTTCTAAATGAACAGTGCTGAGCAACGTTAATGACTTAATGGATAAGGTGGAAACTTATACGATGAATGCAAATGTTTCTCAAACTTAAGATGGGTAAAGCCGTAACAAATTGCGACGCACATACTTTATTTTTAAGAAAAGAGGTAGAAATTTAGGACTAAACTCAAAGGAAAGTTCAAACACAAGGTGGGGATAGTCCACCATGAGGTGACACGTCACTAGAAAATGTACAAAGCGTAGCATTGCTATTTGTTTAAACAAATTGACTATCAAATTTCAACTCACAGAGCGAGCAGTCAGAGAAGCAACTGTGACAGATGCCGGTGGACCAAGGCCGTGTTGCTGGTCATTTGGGTTGTTTTACATGATTAGTCAGTTGAGTTTTGGATTTTCGACAGACTTGAGGAATATGAGAGAATTAGCTATGGGGGGTTGAAAAGAATACTGCAGGCACAAAGCTTTTATAGACACCCAGGAAAGAGTTGCATCTCCATCTCCATTTTTTATTGTATATTCAGTTTAAGTTAAGTAATGATTGATGCCGTCCCAAGGAACAACCTCGACTTGATGGGGATATGTTCATCGACCTTAGTCTCCATGTCTTTATTATCTTCTACTGTCAACTTGAGCAAAATGCATGTTGAAAAGTCCCGAATAAACAAATAAAAGGGTTTCTTGTTTATGTTGGTTAATCTTGTTTCCAATGATTTGAAAGCGTACAGTCCGGCGCTAACAGCTTACAGACTCTCTACAATCAAAATTAAAAGAATAGGTGATTTTTACTAGATTTGTTTGGTGCAATATAACTCTAAGCATTACTTTCAACTCCCTCCCCAGCTTTTCCTGGACTTTTAACAAAAACATTTCCAGCCATGGAACAAGCCAGACGTGCTTCACGTATCCTACAGCCTCATGAATTCATGTCAATAATTTGGATTTTCAACAACAATCACACAGTGGGAGGCTATATGGCCTATACTTTCGTCCTTTAGTTGTCGTTAAAAGATTACAATTGTCGTTAAAATGCCTCTTAACCGACAAAAAGAAAAGGTATATATATACATATATATTTATTTAGAATAGTCAAAACTGTAATTATATTACCCGTTGGTATGGAGATTCGCACTTCGGACCTAAAGTTATTCCTGAGATTTTATTATTCGTCACCCCTTGGAGTTAGATAGAAATATTTATATATGGGGGTGAATGTAGCATTTTCACAATTCAGTCCTAAAATAAATCAACCCAGTAAACCGTAAAGTAAAATAAGGAGAAAGTGATTGTTTATAACGTCACTGCAAAAACTTATGAAAAGATCTGATCTTATCTTTGGCAGAAGCTTTGGGTACCAGTTCAGAACATAAAATGGAAATAGAAAAACATACTAGGAATGGGATCATTTAGAAACACAAATTCTGAGGACTATATTGTTTTATATATAGTATATATATATATATATATATATATATATATATATATATATATATATATATATATATATATATATATATAGGGAGCCGATCCACACCCACTTGGATATTATCCACCCAACCGCAACAAATTGTTGCGGTTGCTAATCATTTCCCCCCTCCCCCCACCCCCCTCATGTCCTTCCCCCCGCCCCCCACCCCCCCTCATGTCCTTCCCCCCGCCCCCCCTCCCCCCCCCCCCCCAAAAAAAACCCAACCGCAACTAAGAGTTGCGGTTGGTATCATTACCTATGGAAATGATACCAACCGCAACTAAGAGTTGCCCTGCCTCTTATCCATGGCCCCTTCCCCCTCCCCACGTGGTGCCCCCTCCCCCATGGCCCCACCCCTTCCCCCTCCGTGATGCCACGTGGTGTCCTCCCCCTAAAGCTTTGGACGCAAAGTCTTCTGCAATTTTTTTTTCTTTCGCAGCCTTTGACTACTGCTCACTCACGGACTTTTTTTTTCTCTGTCTTCTTTCATCTCTCTCCCTCACTTTTCTCTCTTTATAATCCCTTCTCCCCGAACCCTTTCTTCCACTCTCCATCATCTTTACCGACTGTCTTCTAACTCCATATCTCACCTACATAATCTCCACAACAATACAAACAAAAAATTTTACGCTAGAAGATCGGTAGATTTTTTCGCTAGAAGATCGGTGGATTTTTCTTTAAATATATCAAGTCAAAACAAGTAAGTAATTTGAATTTTCTTATAATTCAATGTTAATTTCAAATTGTTCTTACCAATGGATTGTTTAAATTGTGTTATGCTTAAATTGTTCTTACCATAGTCTAAAATTTGTGTTTTTTGACAGTTTTTCATGAATTTATAAAAAAATAGCTAGAGCTACATTTTGCCAAAGTGTAAAAAAGAGACCCTAGTTATTCTTAAAATATCTATATCAGAGAAAAATTTCAGATTTTTCCAAAGACTGGAAAAGGGTTAACTGATACAGGGAACCTTGTAATTTTGCAGTGTAATTTAAAATATCAAACTAGAGCGATTTCGCGCGAAACTTTTATAAGAACCCTAGGATGTTGGGAAGTTCCATTTCCTAGGAATTTGGACCATTCTGAAGTCATTGCCTATTTTTTGGCCGAAAGCTTTTACGCGTTCGATCCGGACACCAGGTCGGGATTTTTTGGCAAAAAGTTCGTAAAATACTTTTTAGATCAAGAATAAATTCAGGAAGCTTAAAATAGCATTTCAAAGCACTTTTGAGATTTTCTGATGCCAGGGGGCATTTTGGTAAATTGCCACCCCGAGAGGGGTATTTTGGTAATTTTACGGTATTAAGGTTTTCAAAGGACTTTTTAGTCCAGAAGTGTAAGTCAAACACCTGAAAGGTTGTTTTCGTTAGGGCGATAATGAACCCCCGGGGGCATTTCGGTAATTTGCCGCTCATCGGGGGTATTTTGGTAATTGAACATTGTAAAATTTTATGGTCAATGAAGGAAATAAATTTTAACGCCATGTGTGTTCCTAAGGTGCAACACTATGTTTGTTTAATGTGAATACGAAACGTAATTGTCGCTAAAGGTGAAAACTTAATTAGACAGTTTTTCACGAATTTATAAAAAATAACTAGAGCTAGATTTTGCCAAAGTACAAAAAAGAGAGCCTAGTTATTTTTAAAAGATCTAGGAATTCGGGCCATTCCGAAGTCGTTGGCTAATTTTTTGGCCGAACGGGCTTTTACGCGCTCGATCCGGACACCGGTTCGGGATTTTTTGGAGAAAAGTCCGTAAAATACTTTTTAGATCAAGAATGAATTCGGGAAGCTTAAAATAGCATTTCAAAGCACTTTTGAGATTTTCTGATGCCAGGGGCATTTAGGTAAATTGCCAACCCGGGAGGGGTATTTTGGTAATTTTACTGAACGCGAGAGGGGTATTTTGGTAATTTTATGGTGTTAAGTTTTTCAAAGGACTTTTTAGTCCAGAAGTGTACGTAAAACACCTGAAAGATTGTTTTGAAGCTGGTTTGGGGCGTTAGGGTGATAATAAACCCCCGGGGGCATTTCGATAATTTGTCGCTTACCGGGGGTATTTTGGTGATTGAACATTGTAACACAACTGGAGGAAATAATTTTTATTTTTATTTTATTTAATTCTATGACTTGTTGAGAATGATATACATTTTTATTTTTTAGATTTCAGTATCAATATGGATGCAACTGGAGGAAATACTTTTTGTGAAGGTTCTGATCCACCTTACTTGGGTCAAGTTTTTCAAACACTGGACGAAGTTGAAGCATACTATAGAGCATATTCGAAAACGATAGGTTTCGGTATTAGAATTAAGACGAGTAGAAAACGGGCGAATACAGATCAAATTTGTGGAAGACTATTTGAGTGTCATAGAGGAGCACCGTATGTACCCCCGGTTGTTCAGGTCAGTGACGAAGGGCCAACAAGACAAAGAAAACGGGACACATTTCCGGGTACCGGCTGCAAGGCCCATGTGTATGCAGTACACCGGAGAAATGAAAGCCATTGGGTTGTGACGGGAGTGGAGTTGAGCCATAATCATCAGTTGATGACCCCTAGTAAGATTAGTCAAATTCATCAACACCGAGAAATAAGCGCGGCACACAGACAACTGATATTTACAATGGACGAGGCTAAAATTCCACCTTCTAGAATGATGGGGGTTTTCTCAAGCCAGGTTGGGGGGATTGACAAGTTGAGTTTCAACGAAGTAGACCTTCGAAATGAACTTCGTGTTCAGAGGAGAGAGTCTTTCGGTAAGAGTGATTCTCAAGCTACACTTGATATCTTTAGGCACCTTCAGAGTGAGAATTCTGGCTTTTTCTATAGTCTCCAACTGGATGATGAGAACCGCATTAGTACTATATTTTGGGCGGATGCCCGTTCTAGAGCTGCTTACCAAAATTTTGGGGATGTTGTGACGTTTGACACCACATACCGCACAAATAAGTACTCTATGCCTTTTGCTCCGTTCACCGGGGTGAACCACCACTATCAGTCAATCTTGTTTGGCTTTGCCCTGCTTAGGGATGAGACGGAGGAGTCATTTACGTGGTTATTTGAAACGTGGCTTAAAGCAATGTATCATGTTCCTCCAAAGACCATCATCACCGACCAAGATCTGGCAATGAAAAATGCAATCGCTAAGGTCCTTCCAGATACTCACCATGGCCTGTGCACATGGCACATAAGCAACAAGTATCCCGAACGGCTTCACAATGTATATGCAAACCATCCGACATTCAAGACTGACTTTAATACATGTGTGAAGAAATCATTGACGGTAGACGTGTTCGAGGAGAGGTGGGCCAAGTTAATGGATGACTACTATTTGCACAATCATGAATGGTTACAATCGTTGTATGAGATCAAGACACAGTGGGTCGGTGCCTACACCAAGCAGTTTTTTGCAGCCGGAATGACTACGACCTCGAGAAGCGAAGGTATGAATGCATTCTTTGATGGGTACGTAGGCCATTCTTCTAGTATACAAGAGTTCGTACTAGAGATGCAGAAAGCTCTTGACAGGCAATTTTTCCTTGAGAGAGAAGCCGACGCGGCTACAGTTTACAAAGAAAGAGCCATAGTAGTCTTTTCACCTTTGGAGGCTCATGCGGCTCAAGTCTATACGAAGGAAATGTTTAGACAGTTTCAAGAGGAACTGCTAAAGTCGAATCAATATAGCATGACAAAGTTGCATGAGTATTCCACCAGAGATCTCAAGGTTTATGCGTTGACAAATGTGACGAATTTCGCCAATCCGTGCTCTTCGTCGGCTCCGAGGAGCAGAAGACATTTTACCGTTGCAGTTTGTAAGGACACCGGGTTGGTTAATTGCAACTGTCAACTGTTTGAGCATAAAGGTATACTTTGTCGACACGCGTTGAGGGTTTTTAGCGCCAAGAATGCTCATGAAATCCCTCCACAGTATATCTTGGAACGGTGGACGAAGGAAGCCAATAGAGTCCACGGTCACATTCCTTACGTGCCCAATGTTTCAGTTGATTTCGAGCAATCTGAGACGCTGCGATATAATCACCTTTGTAACATCATGCACGGTTTATCATTGGATGCAGCGTCAACATTCGATGGGTACAGGTATCAAGTTGAAGCAGCCGCACGGGATAAGGCTAACCTTGCACAGTTTAGGGCGGCATTACCAGAAAGAAGAGACAGACCGCTCAATCGAGCTTCACAGCCAGTCATTGACGGCACTAGCCTGCAAGGTGAGGAGGACGACATTTTTGATCCGATTATTTCTCAAACAAAAGGGCGAAAACGAGCAATACGCATGAAGAATCCGATTGAAGAAGCAACGGGTCAAAAAAAATTGCGAAAGTGTGCGTTGTGTAATAAGATGACTGATCATGACAAGAGAAACCATTATAAAGTGTTAGGTATCGAACCTGGCAGTATGGTCGAAGAGGACGATGATGATGATGAGTGTTAGGGTTAATGTTTCAGTTGTATAAATTGAACTTTTATAATGATTAAATTTGTGATTTGGTTTGTGGAATCATAACTTCCGAAAAATTACGTCGTTTTTTTTGTCACTTTTTTTTTGCTCATTGCACCTTGGGCACGCTAGTTAGCCCATTTGTATCAATTTCGGGAAAAAACGAGACACATTATTTTTTGGGTTTTCCTACGAAGGCCCTGTTCGGGCACACTTTAGGGGCCCAATTCATAACTTCCGAAAAATTACGTCGTTTTTTTTGTCACTTTTTTTTTCTCATTGCACCTTGGGCACGCTAGTTAGCCCATTTGTATCAATTTCGGGAAAAAACGAGACACATTATTTTTTGGGTTTTCCTACGAAGGCCCTGTTCGGGCACACTTTAGGGCCCAATTCATAACTTCCGAAAAATTACGTCATTTTTTTTGTCACTTTTTTTTTCTCATTGCACCTTGGGCACGCTAGTTAGCCCATTTGTATCAATTTCGGGAAAAAAAGACACATTATTTTTTGGGTTTTCCTACGAAGGCCCTATTCGGGCACACTTTAGGGCCCAATTCATAACTTCCGAAAAATTACGTCATTTTTTTTGTCACTTTTTTTTTCTCATTGCACCTTGGGCACGCTAGTTAGCCCATTTGTATCAATTTCGGAAAAAACGAGACACATTATTTTTTGGGTTTTCCTACGAAGGCCCTGTTCGGGCACACTTTAGGGCCCAATTCATAACTTCCGAAAAATTACGTCATTTTTTTTGTCACTTTTTTTTTCTCATTGCACCTTGGGCACGCTAGTTAGCCCATTTGTCCAAAATGCACCAATAGTAATAGTAAGGCTAATTCAATTTTCAAAGCTTAATATCCAAAATACAACAATAGTAATAATAATCCATACGAACGTCTATTACATATCAGGATAATGGTAAGGAAGGCGTCTAGCTACACCCTTTTTCAGCTCCCAGGCTATCCTATATCTAAACGTCAGGGCATCGTTTCGAGACCACGTATCATATTCGAGCACATCCGAGCGAGCTATGTAGTCCATGTACTTGAGGACGTAAATCCCGCAATCATGACTGTTATATTGCTTTGGTCGGTTTTGTATTGTCACGACCGTCCAAGGATCAATCATTGTTTTGCTCGTGATGGCTTCTCCCTTAAAATGTCGGCACGCTAGTGGAATGATAGTAGTCTGCATCCAACAATAAAAAATGATATCAAGCCTATATAACAAGAAGAATAGACAATGAGCGAAGGTCAAGAAATATAAACTAACCACCGCATTGATGTACGTGGAGTACACCTGCGCCAGCTGCCGACCAGGTCCGTCTTCCCTTAGGCTATCGTATATGTGGACCACTTTATTCTCTGGAAAAAGAACTAATAGGAAGAAGTGGCTTGCATGAAGAGCAGGTAGCATGATTAGGTTCGCCTCAGCTGCGTGACATTGATAGTCCGCGTTCAAGTAGGAAAGCACGTTTGCAGATGGTCTCCATTCACCCTTGCTTGTCCCTCGCGTCCTCCTCCATTCTGTGAACTCCTTCATGCTATTCACCATGAAGGGGATAACAAAAGAGGCATACATGTTGAGCTTCAAAGTTTGGCAGGTGTTATAATTTAGCTCTCTAACACGGAGCAGATCTATATACGCGTCAATAAGAAAATTTGAAATATCTGTGTTTGGCGCCAACAGTCTTAGATCAGAGTGAGCTAGGAATCCTGAAACTGGAAAGTCTGCTGTAGCGATTGGCTCATGCCCAAAGTAGTGCCGGTCGATCCAATCCCGTTTGGCCGGACTCAATGGCTTCGTCGGTTGTCCTTTATCCGACCGGATGCTTGGGCGCGATGCCTGGATTCCTACTTGGGTCACCTGACTCTGGGGCTGATGGTCGTACGCGTCAGGAGGCAAGCGACTAGACGGCTCCCACACCTGACTCTGGGGCTGATGGTCGTACGCGTCAGGAGGGAAGCGAGTAGACGGCTCCCACACCTGACTTGGGACTGAGAGTCGTACGCGGAAGGAGGCAAGCGAGTAGACGGCTCCCACACCTGACTCTGGGGCTGATAGTCGTACGCGTCAGGAGGGAAGCGAGTAGACGGCTCCCACACCTGACTTGGGACTGAGAGTCGTACGCGGAAGGAGGCAAGCGAGTAGACGGCTCCCACACCTGACTCTGGGGCTGATAGTCGTACGCGTCAGGAGGCAAGCGACTAGACGGCTCCCCTTGGTAACCCCGGTACGCAAGACTAAAGTTTTGAACTTCAGTCTTGTACCTCTCAATGGACCTCTTGAGATTGTCAGGAGCCTGCGCGACAAACCAGTCAAACCCCTCCAGCTGCTTGAACACCTCAGTGCCCTGGTCAACCTAAAAAACATGCATACAAAATATGGCTAATCATTTCAGGCATGGTAGATAAGGTGCGCAAATAAAAATTGAAACAACACTAGCCTGACTTACAATGTTTAATGCCCAGAACTGGTCATAGATCTCACGTGGTGCATACGATGTCTTCCTCGCCTGGGAAGGGCGATTCACCCTCGTGCGCGTCACCTTGAGAAACCATTGCAGGTACTCCTCAATGCTGATGCTGTCGGCCTTCAGCGATACAAGGCTATCATATGTTTCTTGCCAGGTATTCCACTGTTGCACCTCGTCGCTCAACAAATTCAAGGCATCAGGCACCTCGAAGTTCGGCCCTCGACCACTCCTGTACGACCGCATGTCTACAGCGGGTTTTGGTATCCCTTGTAGACAGCCAGCTTGCCTCATAGCTCGATCGGGCATCTGAAACTCACATACTTCGAAGTGAATAAGCGGCACCCGAACCAAACCTGCCAGCACGTACGACACCGGAAGTTGCCAACACCACTCATCCAACCGATGCATCACCTTGCTATATGGCTGCCATGTCACCTGGGATGCATTGAGTATCTCTAGTTCCCCCCGATAGAACTTTAGATGGTGGTGCGGGTCTACCCGTCTCCTCCGGTTGGTCGTAGGCCCCCAGGCCCACACCCTAGGCCACGTCTCATCAGAATATTCCCGCGGTTGTGGACGACCCGTGGGTAGCCTCTCGTAAGACCAAACCTGTGAATGCAAACATTATCTGGAATTAGCACATTGATGCACGAATATATTGACACGTCAACCAAGACAATAAATGCTCAAACCTGTAATAGAGTGAGGCAGGCGGCAATGGACTTTGCACTCTTTCTCGATGCTTTGTGCAGTGCTCGATATAGGTGCGCAAGGACAGCTGAACCCCACGAATACGAGTATACCTCCTCAAGATCCTCCAAGAACACCATATACTTCGGATGCACCGTGTTTTTCGAATGCGTCGGAAGTAATATGGCTCCAATAATATACAGAAGGAATGCTTTCGTATACGTCACGAAATCGTGAGGAGTGTATTCATCCGGTAGCACGCCATACTGCTCTCTTAGCCATTTAAGTTTGATGCCGTTCGTTGTAAGAGCTTCCCTCGGAATTCCCGGGAAATACTGCCTAGCCATCTTCGCTATGGATGCAGACGTTTTGCTCGAAGTAATGGGTTTGCCGTGACATGGGATTCCAAGTATAAATCCGACGTCCTCTAATGTAATAGTCATTTCACCAAACCGGAAGTGAAATGAGTTCGTCTCGCTCCTCCATCTTTCAACTAGAGCGGATATAAGGCAATCGTCGTGTCGAGACCAAATCCCGGGATCGGTGAACATAGATAGATTTTGACGGTGTAATAGTTGTATTTGTTCCTCGTTTAGTACCCACTCATCGTGGTGACTTGTGCTTTGAATTGTTTCCAAAACACCCCTATCGACACCGTCAAATACGTGCCTCGCGACGTGGTCATCGTCATCGTATAGGATTGATGTATCATGAGGTCCGGCGTTGAAATCCATATATCTAAGAACAAAATATAATCGTAAACCAACTTAGTATCCATAATATTTACATTCCAAAACTATAAATGGATCTTTAACCTAGCTTACCAACGCATTACCAAAATGCCCACTGGCATCAGAACAATCTCAAACGTGCATTGAAATGCTATTTTAAGATTCCCGAATTTATTCTTGATCTAAAAAGTATTCTATGGACTTTTCGCCCAAAAATCCCGAACCGGTGTCCTGATTGAGCGCTTAAAAGCCCGTTCGGCCAAAAAAATAGCCAACAACTTCGGAATGACCCAAATTCCTGGGGGATGGAACTTCCCAACATCCTAGGGTTCTCATAAAAGTTTCGCGCTAAATCGCGCTGGCTTGATATTTTAAATTACAGTGTAAAGTTTCAAGGTTCCGCGTATCAGTTAACCCCTTTCCAGTATTTGAAAAACTCTGAAATTTTTCCCTGATATAGATCTTTTAAAAATAACTAGGGTCTCTTTTTTGTACTTTGGCAAAATCTAGCTCTAGCTATTTTTTATAAATTCATGAAAAATCCTAATTTAGACGCCCTAAAAATCGCTAGGGAAAATATTTTTCATCAAATACCGCTGCTGGCTGTGCAGCAGGATTTCCTACAATTGACGAGCCATTCATAACATAAACACAATTAACATTTGGTACAGACAACAGTTATAGCATAAAGTTAACATTATACAAATATATACATCAACAGTCAACGCTATCCATTCCTACACATCAGTAGTCAACTTTATACATTTTTACACATTACCCCTCCCTCCGTTTCCTTCTCGCTCTAATCTGGAGAAAATCTATTCCGTTCTTGAGCGAGTGCCATGTACCAATACTCCTCATCGAGGAGCATTTCGCGCCGATCCCTCGGCATCGGCCTCGCCGGATGAGTTTCTCGTAACCCATCCTGCATCATCTGAACCACCCTTCTCCCCGCATCAAAGGTATACTCTTCCCTTTTATTCGCTCGTGCCAACTCCTCACGACGACGTCGCTCTAACTTTTCTACCTCCTGCCCCTCCATGGCTCGCATCTCCTTCGCCTGATACACCAGGTGATCCCTTTCCCTCACTACCTCAATATACCTTCGTTTCCAAAAGTTCTCCACATGATGTGTCCGGTATACGGTGTTACCAACCTTCACAAATCCCACCGGCACCTCAGGTTCAGTCTCTTCCTGTTCATCCTCCCCATCCTCTGGTCCGGACAAATCTATTTCCTCGGGCTCCTCGTCATTTGGCCAGGGGTCCTCCTAGGATCTTCCTCCTCTTCGTCCCCGGCCATGACGTGCTCATCAATCCATCCATCTCCAGCCATAATCTCCTGCAAGGCATATGAACTCACATCAGACTTACAACACGGTATAAGTAACTTCAACACCTTTCTGCCCCCGTACACACTTAATATTTATGTCTAGTTCTACGGACTTTTCGCCCAAAAATCCTGAACCGGTGTCCGAATCGAGCGCTTAAAAGCCCGTTCGGCCAAAAAATAGCTAACGACTTCGGAATGTCCCGAAATCCTGGGGGATGGCTTCAAAACAACCTTTCAGGTGTTTGACTTACACTTCTGGACTAAAAAGTCCTTTGAAAAACTTAACACCGTAAAATTACCAAAATACCCCTCTCGAGGTGGCAAATTACCAAAATGCCCCTGGCATCAGAACGATCTCAAAAGTGCATTGAAATGCTATTTTAAGCTTTCCGAATTCATTCTTGATCTAAAAAGTATTCTACGGACTTTTCGCCCAAAAATCCCGAACCGGTGTCCGGATCGAGCGCTTAAAAGCCCATTCGGCCAAAAAAATAGCTAACGACTTCGGAATGGTCCGAAATCCTGGGGGATGGAACTTCCCAACATCCTAGGATTCTCATAAAAGTTTCGAGCTAAATCGCGCTGGCTTGATATTTTAAATTACAGTGCAAAGTTTCAAGGTTCCGCGTATCAGTTAACCCCTTTCCAGTATTTGAAAAACTCTAAAATTTTTCCCTGATATAGATCTTTTAAAAATAACTAGGGTCTCTTTTTTGCACTTTGGCAAAATCTAGCTCTAGCTATTTTTTATAAATTTGTAAAAAATCCTCATTTAGACGCCCTAAAAAATCGCTATTTTGGAATCTATAAATGTAATACCGCTTATCCGATCTCGGATTGATCTGATTTTTGTTTCCTTCAATTTGTATTTTTCGTTATCTTTGATTTGAGTTTACAAATGACTATTTTTGAACTTTGAAATTAATATTGAATTGAATTATAGGAAAACCTAAAAAATACTTACTCGTTTTGACTTGATATATTTAAAAAAAAATCTACCAATCTTCTAGCGGTTATCCACCGAGCTTCTAGCGTAAAGACGATGTAGAGTGGAAGAAAAGTGGAAGAAAGGGTCAGTGGAAGAAAAGTGGAAGAAAGGGTTCAGGGGAGGAGAGTTTATAAAGTCGAAAAAAAATCCGTGAGTGACCACGTGGCATCACGGGAGGGGGAAGGGGGGGCATCACGGGGGGACACCACATGGGGTGGGGGTGGGGGACCGCAACAAACAAGGGAGGGGGAAGGGGGGGCCATGGGGGGCATTACGGGGGGGGACACCACGTGGGGTGGGGGTGGGGGACCGCAACAATTTGTTGCGGTTGGCATGCCAACTGCAACAAAGTGTTGCGGTTGGCATGCCAACCGCAACAAAGTGTTGCGGTTGGGCATGGTGGGGGGGACGGGGCCACGTGGCGGGGAGAGAGGGGACGGGACACGTGGCGGGGGAAGGGGACCGGGGGACCGGGGGAAAGGGCCAACCGCAACACTTTGTTGCGGTTGGAGGCATGGGGGGGGCCATGGGGGAGGGGAGGACGGGGGGCCATGGGGGGAAGGGAGGCCACGTGGCGGCCGAGGGGAGGACGGGGGAAGGGGGGCCATGGGGGAAGGGGGAGGCCACGTGGCTGCCGAGGGGGACACCACGTGGGTGAAGGGGCCAACCGCAACTCTTTGTTGCAGTTGGGCAGGGTGGTGGGGGGTGGGGGGAGACGGGGGGAAGGGGGAGGGGGGGCCATGGGGGGAAGGGGGAAGGGGTCCATGTGGGGCGCAACCGCAACTCTTTGTTACGGTTGGGCAGGGGGGTGGGGGTGGGGGGAAGGGGGGAGGGGGGGCCATGGGGGGAAGGGGGAGGGGGTCCATGTGGGGCACAACCGCAACACTTTGTTGCGGTTGTGTATTTACAATAAAAAATACCAACCGCTACAAAGAGTAGCGGTTTGAAAAATACCAACCGCTACAAAGAGTAGCGGTGTGGCGGTAAGCAAAAATACCAACCGCTACTCTTTGTAGCGGTTTGGTGGAGAAATTTTATTTCTCCACTGGTGGGTGTGGATCGGCTCCCATATATATATATATATATAGGGACCCGATCCCTTGATAGCGCTAGCAAAATTGAGTATTTGCTAGCGCGATCTGGACCGTCCATCTTGAAAGATGGACGGCTCAGATCGCGCCTTTTTTTAAACTGTTAGTAGTCCACGACACTGTATCGCGGGCTACATTTTTTACCTTTTTGCCCCTCCACGCCGTCCGCGAGACTGTGTCGCGGACGAGTGAGATGCCCTGACAAAAAGTCATCCGCCACACAGTATGGCGGATGACCTCTAGGCTGACACTTGTCAGCACGTGTCCCGTCAGTCCTTGTCCTTATCTGTCACGTCAACAGTTGGAAGTACACAGTGGCAGGAATTATATTGTCCGCGATATAGTATAGCGGACGGCTAATATATATACAAAAAAACCCTAATTACGACACTCTTCTCCATTCTTCCTACTCACAAATATTCCCAGCGGCGTTGGCAAGCAGATCTGCGCAATTTCTTCTTAAGAGCAGCTTTAATATCCTAATAGATCACATAAGTTCACAAAATCAATCCTTTACATGTTTGTAATCCATAGTTGTGATGAATATTGCGTCTTATGCGTGATTTTGATTATGCATTGAGCATGTGCTAGCGATGATGATGATTTATATATGTATGTATAAGTTCATGTGCTAGCATTTATAAAATCCGATTCCGTATATGTATATATATCTATTATATATACATGTATAAGTTCATGTGCTAGCGTCGTATTTTTGTGAGCGATTGTCAAAATCCAAACTGTAAAATCCAAACTGAGAAGGTTTTTCCCTAATTTCAGTTGCAAAAAATAGAATTTAACCCTGGACCAGAAGATCCATCCGTGTTATACGACCAAACCAACCATATCAGTACGCTCATATGGGATGGTGGAGTAAGATACATTATTTATCAAACTTTCTTATTCTTACGAACGTTGTATACCGTTTATTTTGCTTAAATTGTATTTATTAATTCATAGGAAAGAGAACTTCTCACCACCGTAGAAGTATCTCACGAGTTCACATCATGGAATTTGAACAAGTCCCAGAAAAAGATACTGCGTGGAATTGGGTTTGGGATTTTCACGCATGGGCAGATCTTTCAACAGCTTGACCGGGCCTTGATAGGTGCCCTTGTTGAGAGGTGGAGAAGTGAAACGAACACGTTTCACTTCCCGCTCGGAGAGATGACAATTACCCTAGAAGATGTAGGGTTCATCTTAGGGTTGCCGGTGACAGGGCGGCCGGTAATTGCTCCTCCGTCGGAAGCAACGAATAAGAGAACCGCTAGGGACTTCTTCACTTCGATACCCCAGGATCAATTTAGCACTGGCGGTATAAAGTTGAAGTGGTTGGTAGATACCTACGGGGTTTTGCCAGAAAACTATACGGGCCGTGAGCTTGTGCTGTACACAAAGGCCTTCCTCTTGTGGGTGATGGGGGCAATTTTATTCCCAACGACGTCGAAGAACACGGTCAGCGTGAAATATTTACCATTGTTGGGTAACCTGTCGGAGGTTGGGGATTATGCCTAGGGTGCAGCGGTTCTTTCGTATCTGTACCGAGCATTGCACAAGGCAACGAGGCCCGACGCCAAAGCCATATGTGCATGTCTCTCGCTATTGCAGGTATATCATATAAATCCTTTCTTCGTTATTTTTTCTTTTTTTTGCTGAATCGACGATATAAATATAATTTGCGGATGTTCTCAGGTGTGGTCTTATGAACACCTTGCTCCCGGTGCACCAACGTGTAGGGATGGAACCGATAAAGTGTGGCCTCGGTTGTGTGCTTGGGAGTACAGCCGAAGGGTTAGCCATTACCAGAGGAGAGTCGATCCCCATCACAACATTACGTACTATCGAGGGGAGTTCGACCATCTATCTCCGGGCCAAATGCGTTGGGCACCATACATACGTTTGGCACGACGGGTGGGAGAGTCGTTCGTCTTCACGCTCTTCGGGTTGCAGCGCACACCCCTGATCCACTTCGAGGTCGCAGAGTGGCAGCTGCCATATAGAGCAATGCGCCATTTTGAGTTGGAGCAGGGTTTGCCAGTCGATGCCCCAGATATGAGGGTTAACAGGAACCCACCCAATGTCGGACGGTTTGGCAAGGCCAATGCGTACGAATTGTGCGCGGCCAAAATATAGCTTTGGAGTTCTTGGCAGGACACACTGGCGGCCATCGTCTCGGAGCCTGACCCCATTATCAGCATCGAACAGTACAATGAGTGGTACTACCGCATCACTGGGAGGAGAGTAGCCCCAGTAAACTTTGAACGTGGGGAGAGGTATGCGCCTAGGGGTCAGATCGATGAGCATATGGCATACAATCTCGTAAGTTGCCCAACAAGTCTGACTTGTCTTGAATTTGATGAATATAAATGTCTGATTGAAGTTACTTATTTTTTTATCTCTTTGGATGTAGATTAATGCCTCGCTTGCATTCTTTCAGAAGTTGAGTGAGGGGAAGGATCTGGTGAGCGCAATGGGTGAGGATCTTCGCCAACAGGCTACTACATTGGCTTTAGGCTGCTGGAATTTTTTGCGCCAAGCATCGGGACAGTCTTCAGTCTTTAGCCCAAATATCGATTATACGGGCGTCAGCCAGGGATACGGTGATCCCTCCAGACAGGCTTCAGGGGTGAGCCAGGGGGTTGGTGGTCCCTCTGTAGCGGGGATGAGACAGGCTCAAGCATCGTGGGACGATTACAGCGGCCCCTCCTTCAATTTGTTCTCAGAACCCCAACCCCTCTATCAGAGTCAAGTCACGCAAGACTGGCCCATTGTCCCGTGGGTGGGACCAGTTGGCGACCCCGGAGGGTAATATCCCCCGTTTGACCTCCCCGGGGGGCAATATCAGCCGGCGGAAGAAATGGCTGGAGAGCAATATCAGCCAGCCGAACCAGGAATTAGAGGCCAATATCCCTTGCTCTTCCCCCCCCCCCGGTGGAGGGCAAGATTTGTCGATTGACCCTTGAGGGTAATATCAGAAAGGGCATCCAGCCAGGCCCCTAAAGCCTCATAAATGCGAGGTAATCCGAGGCCGTTATTTTAGCGGGCCCCCGCAAGACGGACAGAACTATGATGTGGATCACCCGCGGGGCTTGGATTACAATGCCTTGTGGACAGAATTGGCCTCGCTGGTGCGGGAGCTTGGTTAGACAACGGTGTCATCTTGTACTACGCGTAAATTCTGAGGCAAAGAGGTCGGGAGCATCCAAACATCGGTCCGCTCATTTTTATCTTGGACGTTTTTTTCATCGGATCCTAATACAAGAGTGGAACGACTGGTGCAAATCAATGAAGGGGAGAGGCCTGGCCCAGTGGAGACCGTCCGCTAACCTACAAGCCTATCTTGGGCGGGATAGTCCAGCTAGTGCACGTGTTGCCGACATGTTTCTAATCCCATTTTTAGGGAATGTCCACTGGTACTTGGTTTGCTACGAACCAGTAGAGAGGACGGTATTACTCCTCGACAGTCTCTACGATGATACCGACGTGATGCATGTGATTGACATGTAACAAGGCATAGGCCAAATAGATGCCATGGTAAGATCCTGTTTACTTCTTATTGTAACTTGCATATTCTAAAGTTGATTAATCTTATTCTGTTTGCTATGTTTAATGTTTAATGCTTATTATGTTTATCGCAGAATCTATTTGCTGCCTTGGTCAATGGTAGGTGTCAGGAGAAGGTACAGCGCAGGCCGGACCTCATTTTCCGATTGAAAAGGCGTAGGCCCAAGCAACATAATTTCTCGGACTGCGGCATCTTCCTCTGCATGTACATGGATTACATTTGTCGATCTGAGAGCCTCAAGAAGACCGTCTGGAGCCAAGAATGCATACAAGCTTTAGGTATAGGATGGCTTGGCAAATTATGAATGGCCGGCTTAGAGCTATTAAGTTTTATTGTAAATTTGTGTAAGGAACAACAAACAGTCGCAGGGGATGGGGGTCCCAATTGACATTGTAACATTATATTCACTTCTTAAATAAACATATATTGAATGCAATTGATTTTTTTTTTACCGATATCGTTGTGTTGAATTCAGTCAAGTGTTTGATTTGTGGTCAGGTCAGAGATAGCATTTTGGCTAATTGACTGATATGTGATTTGCCTTGAACGCTGGGAAACAAAGTGTTGGATATTTGTCTTTCTACAGGGCAAAAAAAAACTAAGTGTTGGCAAGTTGTATTTCTGCGGGACCGTCCGCTAGATAGTGTAGCGGACATGGAGAGAACAAAAAAAAAACTAAGTGTTGGGAAATTGTCTTTCTGCGGGACCGTCCGCAAGATAGTATAGCGGACGTAGAAAAAACAAAAAAAACTAAGTGTTGGGAAGTTGTCTTTCGGCGGAACCATCCGCTGGATAGTATAGCGGACGTGGAGAGAACAAAAGAAAAAAAAACTAAGTGTTGGGAAGTTGTCTCTTTGCGGGACCGTCCGCTACATAGTGTCGCGGACGTGGAGAGACCAAAAAAAATTAAGTGTTGGAAAGTTGTCTCTCTGTGGAACCGTCCGCTACATAGTGTGGCAGACGTGGAAAGACAAAAAAATTAAGTGTTGGAAAGTTGTCTCTCTGCGAGACCGTCCGCTACATAGTGTGGCGGACGTGGAGAGACAAAAAAAAACTAAGTGTTCGGAAGTTGTCTCTCTGCGGGACCGTCCGCTACATAGTGTGGCGGATGTGGAGAGACCAAAAAAAAACTAAGTGTTGGGAAGTCGTCTCTCTGCGGGACCGTCCGCTAGATTGTATAGTAGACATAAAAGAAGGTAATAAAATTTCTAAAGTGTAGGAATTTTAAGACCCTTAGAGGCGTCCGGGGCTAATTAAAAAAAAATAACATAAACTTTTAGAGTTGATGGCTCTCATAGGTCCATTAGAAAATATATAACATTATTCGGTCGAAAGAGTATTACAAAAAAATTACAAAAAAATATTACAAATGTCAAACATAGTGGATGGCTTAAAAAAAATTATAGGTCCACTGCAGCTTGTTCGTCCTCATCTTCGGCATCATCTTCTTCTCCGTCTTGCAAACTCCCTGGACTTATCCCCAGTGCCTTGTAATGGTTCCGCTTGTCGTGGTCGGTCATTTTGTTGCACAATGCACACCTTCTCAGCTTTTTAGGTTGAGTTGCCGTTTCAATAGAGCTTTTCATCCGCGTAGATCTCTTGCGGCCTTTCATTTGCGATATAATTGGATCTAAAGGCCGGATATCATTGTCGTCTCCCTCCCCCGGCTCGTCATCTTCTGATCCCGTCGTAGGCTCGGTGTCAACCGCATTGCTGACTGAAGCTGCTTCCAACTGGTCGACGATGGGCTCTTGCTGCTGAGCTACCTCGAGGAGATGTTTATATCCGACCATTGTAGCAGCACCCTTTACGGACAAACGGGTGAACATCGTCACCAGATGATTATACCGCAACGTCTCTGATTCTTCAAAGTCAGTATACGGGTGCTCCGGAAAGGAAATGGTACCGTGCAACCTGTTTGCACCTTTCGTCCACCGTGGCAGGACGTATTTATCGGGGATTGTCCTGATATTCTTCTGTGTGAAAAACCGCAGAATGTGTCTACACAGGATGCCATGGAACTCAAACTTCTTGCAAACACATGTCACCGAGTCCGTCAATGTGTCGTGGGTCACCGTATAAATTCTGCGCAGCTTCTCAGGGACGAGGTCATTCACGAGCGAATAAACCTTGTACTCACGCGACGACTTTTCTGCCACCTTGTTTATACTGTATCGGCCCGATTTTTGCAGCTCTACTTGGTATAGCATGAAGATCTCCTTCGTATAGACTTTGGCACCGTTCAGCTCCAGCGGGGTCTCAAGCAACCTTCTCCTTTGCTTGTACGTGGTTGCAAAGTCTGCAGCCCTTTCTTTCACGAATAACGACGCAACCGCTTTTTGTGCGAATGTGACGAAACTCTTCAAATTGGTAGTTGTACCCACATAACTATCGAACATGGCATTCATAGATTCACTCCTGCCCGTCGTTTTCATGCCTGCAGAAAAATGCCTCCTCGTGTATACACCAATCCATTGCTCTTTGAGCTGGTACAAGTGCTGGAGCCACTCGTTGTCTTGCAATGAGTAATCCTCAACAAGCTTTTCCCACCTCTCCTCAAATTCCTCAATCGTTAACGACTTATTAACGCACTTTTCAAAGTCCTGTTTAAAGTCTGGATACTTTGCATACACGTGATGCAAACGTTCAGGGTATTTGTTGCTTATGTGCCAAGTGCACAAGTTGTGTCGAGTATCTGGGAAGACGGTAGCAATAGCCTTCTTCATTGCCAAATCTTGATCGGTGATGATAAGGTTGGGTGCTTTGAAGTTCATTGCTTCCAGCCACACCCTAAACAACCAAAGCTCTCGTCCCTTAACAAGGCGAACCCGAACAGGATGGAGTGATAATGATGATTGACCCCGTGAAAGGAGCGAACGACATCGAGTACTTGTTGGTACGGTATGTGGTGTCGAAAGTCACGACATCCCCAAAATGCTTATAAGCTAGCCTCGAACGACCGTCGACCCAAAAAATTGTGCTAACTCGATGCTCGTCGTCAAGTTTATAATCGAAGGTAAACTGCGGGTCCTCCATCTGCATCCGTTTCAATAGGCTCATTGTGGCTTGAGCATCATTGAGGTCATACGCGGCTCGTCTATGGGTTCGGACCGCGTTACGAACGTCTGTCGTGTTAAAGTTTAAATTTTGAATTCCCCCAGCCTGTTCAGCAAGAACATTAATCATGTCGGTAGGTCCTAGCCGCGCATTGCTCATTGTGTGAATTAGGCTCCTTGCGACCTTACCCATCTTCTTGTGTTGATGCATCTGACTCACCTTAGAAGGGGTTACTAACGGGTGATTGTGTGCCAGTTCCAGGCTGGTAATAAGCCAATGATCTTGCTTGGCTTTATAGCTTACGAACATCTTGACCTGGCAATTTGTGCGCTCAAAGCAGTCCCGTCTTCTACGCGGATATCCTATTTCGTCATCACTGTCATCGTTGCCTACGCGTGTCTCATTTTGCACTGGGTTTCTGCCCCTATGACACTCGTATAAGCGAGAGCATATCTTTTTCGTAACGTTGCTTGTTCTTGTAGTCTTTATTCTAATGCCAAAACCAACCCTCAATGAATACGCTCGAAAACATTCTTCAGCTTCTTCCAATGTTTGAAAGGTTCGTCCTAGATACGGATCACTAGCATCTACGGGGGTGTTGGAGCTCGACACGAAATCAGACATTGCAAAACGATACATATGTAGAAATAGACTACGCTTAACAATCAAATGACATTTTCAACTGAAAATATTATCTCAAAATTATCTTGGTGAATAGACAGATTTAGATACCATATACATAATCTCAAAAGTGTCTCCCATTTTGCTAACTATAAATTTATTGAACATAACAAATTAAAATTACTAAGATAAACAGATAAATTCATCATTCCAAAATACAACAAACATATCTCAAAAAATTCGAATTTAAATAGGATACATGTGTCGAAGTTAGCGAACCTCAAAAAAATCAAAATTAACTACAATGAATTGGTCTAAAGTTAACAAATTAATTTCTAGAACATCACAAGTTGATGAATAGAGTGACAAATTTCTAGAACATCACAAAGATCTATACTTTTTTGTCCAAAAAAACAAATTATACTTTATCAGTCAATCCATCCAGAAAACTTTTGAGATCACAAACTTACCTTGCTTGAGTGAAGCTTGAAGCAAGTGTTAGTCAAAGCTTGACGGGAGCCGAAAATGGAAGAGCAAGTGAATCTGAAGGAGAAGAAAATTTTGCTGAAAGAACTGAAAATTTTGCTGAAAGAGCTGAAAATGCTGCCAACAACTCTGACACGTGCAGAAATAAAGGTCCATAAATATAATTTTGCATTTAGATATGGGTCGGACACTGTTGACGTGATACCTACCGAGGGGAATGTGGGAGACTTTCTTGGCGGGTGACGGAACACATGCTGACAAGTGTCAGCCTAGAGGTCGTCAGCCATACTGTGTGGTGGATGACTTTTTGTCAGGGCATCTCACTCGTCCGCGACACAGTATCGCGGACGGCGTGGAGGGGCAAAAAGGTAAAAAATGTCGTTCGCGATACTGTGTCGCGGACTACTGACAGTTTTAAAAGGTGCGATCTGGGCCGTCCATCTTTCAGGATGGACGGTCCAGATTGCGCTCGCAAATACCCCATTTTGCTAGCGTTATCAAGGGATCAGCTCCCATATATATATATATATATATATATATATATATATATATATATATATATATATATATATATATATATATATATATATATATATATATATATATGAGCTGATCCTTTCACCGCTCAGGCATCTTGGGTTAAGTTACCCGCGAAATCTGGCCGTTCATCCTGTAAGGAAGGACGGGGTCCAGATCTTTAAAAAAAAACCCGTCCGCCACACTGGGTATTTTGGTCAAAGGGATTGTCTGCCACACTTGTGGCGGACAGTCCTTTTGACCAAAATACCCAGCCCTGCCTGTCCGTTACATAGTATAGCGGACGGCTTTTAGACCCTGACATTTGTTAGTCAAAAAGTCATTCGTCACACTGTGTAGCGCACGACTTTTGGCTGAAAACATGTCACATCTGTCATCTTGTCTGTCTACTACACAGTGTGGCAGATGGCGTAACAGATATATTCCAACTTTTAGTGATTCTCAGCTTTTCTTTCATTTTCAGCTCTTTAGCTCCACTTGCCTCCATTTTCAGCTCCCTTTAAGTTCTAATTTCATGTAACAAAGCTTCAAACTTCACTCAAGTAAGGTAAGTGGGTGAATATATGGTAATTTTTTTTTTTTTGATAGAATGGTGATTTTTTTATATATACAATTTTTTTATATTATGTTTATCTTATTTATCAGTCTATTCATCAAAGTATTTTTAATTAGTTATGTTCAAGAAATTAATTTGTTATCAAGAAATTAATTATTGTTAAATTCGCATTTTTTTTTTTGAGATTACGTTATTATATTTGGCATGCTGAATTAGTCTATTCATCAAATTAATTTTGATTTGTTATGTTCAAGAAATTAATTATTGTTAAATTTGTATTTTTTTTAGATTATGTTTGTTGTATTTGGCATGCTAAATTAGTCTTTTTTTATCAAAGTAATTATGATTTTGTTATGTTCAAGAAATGCTATTTTTTAATTAATTTTCATGCCTTAAATTTTTACAATTTAATAGTTAAACGTAATTTATTTATAGATAGATTTTGTTTCATAATGTCTGATTTCATGTGAAGCTCGAACACTCCAGTAGATGCTAGTGATCCATATCTAGGGCGAATGTTTCGAACATTGGAAGAAGCTGAAGAATGTTGTTGAGCGTATTTTTTAAGGGTTAGTTTTGACATTAGAATCAAGAAAACTAGAATAAGTAACATATATATATATATATATATATATATATATATATATATATATATATGCTCTCGGTTATACGAGTGTCATAGGAGCAAACACCCATCGCAAAATAAGAAACACTTCAGTATTGATGATAATGATGACGAAATAGGATATGTGCCGCGAAAACAGGACTTCTTTGCGCGCACGATTTGCAAGGTCAAGATGCTCGTAAGCCATGAACCCAAGCTAAATTATTGATTTATTACTAGCTTGGAATTGGCACACAATCAGCCGTTAGTAACCCTTTTGAAGGTGAGTCAGATGCATCAACACAAGAAGATGGGTAGTGTCGTAAGGAGCCTAATTCACATAATGAGTAATGCAGGATATGACCTATCGTCATTATTAATGTTCTTGCTGAACAAGCTAGGAAAATTCAGAATCTGAACTTTAACACGACAGACATTTGTAACGCGGTCCAAACCCAAAGACGTAACGCGTATGACCTCAATGATGCTCATCCACAATGAGACTTTTGAAGCGGATACAGATAGAGGTCCAGCAGTTTACTTACAAGTATAATCTTGATGATCAGCAGCGAATTACCACAATTTTTTTGGGTTGATGGTAGTTCGAGACTTGCTTATCAACATTTTGGAGATGTTGTGACTTTCGAAACCACATTCCGTACCAACAAGTACTCGATGTAATTCGCTCCTTTCATAGGCATTAATCATCATTATCACTCTATCATGTTTGGATTTGCATTGTTAAGGGATGAGAGCGAGAGTTCTTTGGTATGGTTGTTTAAGACGTGGCTAGAAGCCATGAACAACAAAGCACCTAAAGTTATCATTACCGATTAAGATTTGGCAATGAAGAACGCTATTGCTACCGTCTTCCCAGATACTCAACACAACTTGTGCACTTGGCACATAAGTAACAAATACCCTGAACGTCTGCATCATGTTTATGCAAAATATCCAGACTTTAAACAAGATTTTGACTGGTGCGTTAACAAGTTGTTAATGATTAAGGAATTTCAAGAGAGTTAGGAAAAGCTTGTTAAGGATTACTCATTGTAAGACCATGAGTAACTCCAACACTTGTATAAGCTCAAAGAGCAATGTATTGGCGTTTACAAGAGAAGGTATTTTTTTACGGGCATGAAAATGACGGGCATGAGTGAATCTATGAATGTCTTATTCGATAGCTATGTAGGTAGAGCGACGAATTTGAAAATTTTCATTACATCCGTCCAAAACGTAGTTGCACAGATATTCGTGAAAGAAAGGGCTGCGGACTTTGCAAGTACGTACAAATAAAAGAGAAGGTTGCTTGAGACCCTGCTGGAGGTGAATGGTGCAAAAGTCTATACTAAGAAGATGTTCACACAATACCAAGTAGAGCTGCAAAAATCGAGAGATACAGTATAAAGAAGGTGGCAGAAAAGTCTACACGTGAGTACCAGGTTTATTCATTGATGAACGACCACACCCCTAAGAAGGTGCATAGACTGTATACATTGAGCGATGACACAGAAATGGATTTGATGACATGTGTTTGTAAGAAATTTGAGTTCCATGGCATGCTGTGTAGACACATTCTGCAGTTTATCACTCAAAAGAATTTCAGAAAATCCCCGATAATTATGTCTTGCCACAATGGACTAAGGTTGCAAACAGGTTGCACAATACCATTGCCTTTTCCGAGCATCCGTATACAAACTTCGAAGAACCAGAGACATTAGGGTAATAATCATATGGTGAAAATGTTTACATATTTGTTTATAAAGGGTGTTGTTACAATGGCCGAAGATAAATATCTTCGCTGATCTAGCAGAGCAGCAAGAACCCATCGTCGACCAGTTTGAAGTAGCTTCAGTCAGCATTAATGTGGTTAACACGGAGCCTACGCAGGGATCAGAAGATGATGAGCCGGTTGAGGAAGAGGACAATGATATCCGTCCTTTGGATCCAATTATATCGTAAACGAAAGGCCCCAAAGAGATCTACACAGATGAAGAGCCCTATTAAACAGGCAACCCAACCTAAAAAGCTTAGAAGGTGTGCATTATGCCAAAAAAGGACCAACCATGAGAAGCGGAACCATTATGAGGCACTAGGGAAAGTCTAGGGGGTTTGCAAGACAAGGAAGAAGATGACACGGAAGAAGATGCAGTGGACCTTTAGTCTAAAAAAATTTTGTGATAATCTTTTATGAGCCATCAAGTTTGGGTAGACTTTGTAATAATCCTGTAATAATTCTAGATGCTTACTCATACTCAAACTTTACAGTGCCATTGGGTTATTCACGAATTGCATTTCTTTACAATATGAATTTTTAATGTATTCTTGTAGAAACATTGGCCTCCAACACTGAGAATTGTGTTTCTAAGTGTTGAAGGCCATTGTTTCTGCTTGGCCATCTGCTACATAGTGTAGCGGATGGTCTAAATGTCAAAATATTTTATAAGTGTTGGAGGCCAATATTTCTGCCTCGCGGTCCGCTACATAGTGTAGTGGACGGTCTAAATGCCGAAAAAATTTATAAGTGTTGGAGGCCAATATTTCTGCCTCGTTGTCAGCTACATAGTGTAGCGGACAGTCTAAATGCCAAAAAAAATTCTAAGTATTGAAGGCCAATGTTTTTGCCTGGCCATCTGCGACATAGTGAAGCGGATGGTCTAAATGCCAAAATTTTTTCTAAGTGTTGGATGTCAATGTTTTTACTTGAGGCATAAATATTTAGAAACACTTAGAATTTTTTTTGGGCATTTAGATCGTCCGCTACACTATGTAGCGGACGGCTAGGTAGAAATATTGGCCTCCAATACTTACAAATTTTTTAACATTTAAACTGTCCGCTACACTATGCAGCGGGCGAATATGCATAAATATTTAGAAACGGTTAGAATTTTTTGGGCATTTAGAAACAGTTTAGCATTTAAACAGTCCAACACTTAGAAAATTTTTAGGCATTTAGGCTATCTGTTATATCGAAACATTTAGAAGGGGTTAGAATTTTTTGGGGCGTTTAGACTGCCCGCTACATTATGTAGCGGACAGCCAAGCATAAACATTAGCCTCTAACGCTTAGAATTTGTTTGGCCGTTTAGACCTTCTAATAAACTATGTAGCGAACGACCATGCAGACTAATTTAAGCCCTTTTTACTTCATTTTCTTACACACCATCAACTTGTCTCAGGAAGAACTCAAAAACCACAACACATAAAATTCTTAAAAGAAATACTCAACCACAATACAAAACCATAAACACATTGCCTCTCATAAACACGGGAAATAAAATTTCATAAACACAAGTGAAACAAATGACAACGCTTTTTTAGTATATAAGAATAAAAATTTTCCAATGTCACTTGATCTCGTCCTGAACCAGATTTACAATATCCCTAACCAGTCTAGGTCGTTCGCTATGAATTTGCCAAGCTTTCGTATATCTAAAATTTCTTACATTTGCTTGGCTCTAGACGGCATTCTTGAGGCTTTCACTCCGGAAAATATAGTTCATGTACATCAAGACAAAGACGCCGCAGTCTGATTAATTAGTTTACATGGGCTTCTGTTTCCTCAATCAAACTACAAGATTCGACCTTTTTGGTACTCTTTGTCCTCTGAAAGACTGGACCATGGCACAAAACATATCATGTGGAGAAATAAAAACAGCGTAAGCTATGAGATAACAATTACAATAAGCAAATTAAGAAATAAAAAAACTCTAACAATAATCGAAAGATTACCATAGCATCCAATTGTTCTTTGAAAAGGTCATTCACGGGCATCATTAAGGCATCGTTGTGGAAACTATCGAGGATTGGTAAGACCATAGCCCGTGGTTCATAGAAAACCAAATACCAGTGGGAGTACTCCAAGAAGGGTACTAAGAAGATGTCTGAATCATGGATGCTTACCAAATTCAAATTATTCGTAAACCATTCAGCGAGCGAACTAGGTTGATGACAAAGGATCACGCTTTTCTTCACCCTCAGCAATTTTCACTGTTGTAATTCTCCATAGAGCATGCATTGAAAAGCGCATCCATCATAAAAATGCAGGGATACACATTTACCCTATCCCCCTCTAGACGCATCAGACGTTTAGTGTAGGCAGACATCATCGTATCTTCCAACCAACGACCCGGACTGAGGGTGGACATTTTGTCCCACGAGACATAGTAATCATGGGCAGGGCAGTTCACACCATTTTCTGATCGTAGCTATGGAGGGCTCGCTAAACTATCGTTGGTGGATTAGGGCATGTTTTGCCTGCTTTAGAGGCTTTAACGGATGCCCTTTAGGATAATTAGGAGTGACAGAGGGGTCGGCCGGAGAATATTGTCCTCCTTGAGGCTCCTCGGGTATCCTAAGACTGAAAGTGGAAAGTCCTGCCCATGGAACAAGTGGCAGCGACTCGGAGAGATTGAAGCTCACAAAGTTAAAGTCTTGTGTGACGTGACTCTGAGAGAGTGGTGTAACCTCTAAGTCCCTAAGCAAAGCAAACGATGGGTGACTTTACTCATCCCAATGAGCTATTCCCATACCCAACGGTGGCCCCCAAGCATCATCCATCCCAAGTACCGAGGGACCACCAAGTCCCTCGCTCACCCCCTAACTTGGCCCAAGGGATCACCATATCCCTCGCTCACATATGGAAGCTGCCACCCGAGATAATTCATTCCCGGGCTCACATCCAAGGTTATCCCGTATAGCAGCTCACAAAATCCCCGCTGTGATGCGCCAATATATCAGCATAGGACTAAAGATCCACTCCCGTGGCATCCAGCAGATCCTTTCGCTCACTCAGTTTCTTGAAAAAAGTGAACGAGGCATCAACCTACAACCAATTAGATAATGAGTAACTTTAAATACGAATGAGATTGAATGCATTACTTAGGAGATCAAATTCAATCAAAGGTCATTAGGAAATTTACGAGCTCAAATGCTCTACACTCATCAATCTGACCCCTAGGGAGATACTTTTGGCCTATTGTCCACCTTACTGGGGCTATTCTCTTTCGAGTGATGTAGTAATACCACCCTAGATACTGCTCGATGCTGACCACAGGGCGGGCTTCAATGTAATGGCTACCAGCGTGTCTTGCCAAGAATCCCATAGTTCAATTTGGTTTGCTCACAATTCGTGTGCATTCACTTACAGGAACCGTTGGACACCTGATGGGTTCATGTTAACCCTCGTGTCTGGGGCATCAGCTGGCAACCCTTACAGTCACTCAAAATGATGCATGGCGCGATTCGGTAGTTTCCACTCCATGATCTCAAAGTGGATCAGTAGAATATGTTGTAACCCAAAGAGCGTGAACATGAACGACTCTACCACCCGTCGTTCCAAATGTTTACGGTGCCCAACACATTTGTTCTAGAGATAGTGAGTCGAACTCCCCCTGATAGAACACAACGTTGTGATGGGAATTATCTCTCATTGGGTAGTGGCTCTCCCTCCGACTGTACTCCCAAGCACACAACTGAGGCCACACATTATTGGTTTCCTTCCTAGAGTTGGGTGCGCTGAGAGTAAAGTGTTCATAAGACCACACCTGAGAACAAAGACAAATTTCGGTTGTATCGTCAAAATTTATTGTGCACTGACCGTGATTAAAAAGAGTTATATTATATACCTGCAACAATGAGAGACATCCATATATAGCTTTCCTGTCAGGCGTCGTTGCCTTGTGTATTGCTCGATACAAGTATGCAAGAGTTGCTGCATCCCAGGCATACTCCCCAACCTCTTACAGGTTATCCAACAATGCTAAATATTTGTATTCAACCATATTCTTCGTCGTCGTTGGGAATAGAATTGCCCCCATCACCCACAGCAGGAAGGCCTTTGTGTGCAGCATAAGCATCTTCTTCGTGTAGTTTTCTGGCAAAACCCCGAAATTTTCTACCAACAACCTCAACTTTATCCCACCACTTCCAAATTCATTCTCGGGTATCAAACCAAAGAAGTCCCTAGCAGTTCTTTTATTTGTTGCGAAAGACCTAGAAGTAATTACTGATCGTCCCATCATGGGTAATTCTAAGATGTAGGGCTAAGGTTATTGTCATCTCTCCGAGAGGAAAGTGAAACGTATTTTGTTTTACTTCTCCACCATTCAACAAGGGCACCAATTAAGTTTCGATCAAGTTGCTGAAAGATATGCCCATAAGTAAAAATCCCAAAACCAATTCCACGCAGTGATTTTTTCTAATGTTTGTTCAATCGCCACTTTTTGAATTGTTCGGTTGTTTCTACTGTGATAAGTGGTGCTATTTCCTACAAATTAACAAAAACTATTTAAGCAAAGCAAAAAGTATACAATGTTTATGAGAGTACAAAATAAATAATGAATAAGTATCTTACTTGTCCATTTCAGATGGATGTACTAATATGATTTGTTTGGTCGTATAATACGGAGGGATCTTTTGGTCCAGGGTTAAAGGCCATTTTCTGCGACTGAAATTATGGAAAAACTTTAAGTTTGGAAGTTTTTATAAAACGCTAGCAAATTGCCAATGCTAGCACATGCATAATTTATAATCAAAATCATGCACAATACTCACAAATTCTAGATTATACAAAGGACTATTCTTGGGAAGAAATTGTCCAGATCTACTTGCCAACGCCGCTAGGAAGATAGGAAAGAAGAAAGAAAGGAGAAGACTTTCAAAATTAGGGATTTTATGTGTTTGTGTGTGTGTGTGTGTGTGTGTGTGTGTGTGTGTGTGTGTGTGTGTATATATATATATATATATATATATATATATATATATATATATATATATATATATACGAGCTGATCCATTGATAGCGCTAGCAAACTGAGTTAAGTTGCTAGCACGATCTCGCCGTCCACGCGTGATCTGTGGACGGTCCAGATCTTTTTTTTTTACGTTTTTTTAAGTCCGTCCGCTACATTATGTAGCGGACAATTTTTGGACAAAAATACCCCTCACAGTATTCATCCGCTACATAATGTAGTGAACAAGATGTCTTTATTCTGTACTCGTCCACTACATAATGTAGCGGACAAGAAGATGTCTTTATTCTGTATTATGTCATATATATGTATGTCAGAGAGAATGGCAGAATGCGATCTGGAATACCATTAGCACCGGCCCCTCTTTATCTCTCTCTTCCTCATCTCATCTCTCTCTCTCTCGTCGGCCTGCATAAGGCAAAATCACAGATTTGGTTTGATCACATATTTGAGTTTGGTTTCGGTGGCATGATCACAGATTTGGGTTTGGTTTCGACTGCAAGATCACATATTTGGATTTGGGTTTCGTTTGGGCTCAAGATTAGATTTAGAATTGGGTTAGGTTTGGGGTAGCGAAGGTTCGAGTGGGGGTGATTCGGGGAGGCAGAGTTCAGATGGTGGTGGCGATGGGTTCAGCAGTGGTGACAAAATGGTGGTGCTGCCTGGGCTGAGCGGTTGTGGTTTCTTACTTATGGTGGAAGGCGCGGTGGTTCTGCCATACCCATTAGAATTGGGTTAGGTTTGGGGTAGCGAAGGTTCGAGTATTGGTGATTTGGGGAGGCAGAGTTCAGATGGTGGTGGCGATGGGTTCAGCAGTGGTGACAAAATGGTGGTGCTGCCTGGGTTGAGCGGTTGTGGTTTCTTGCATATGGTGGAAGGCGCGGTGGTTCTGCCATACCCATTATTCTTTCGTTTCACACCCGCCAATTTGGGTTTTTGTTTGAGCTTGGTTTGATTTTCTCCCAATAACACGTTCTTTGTTGGCTCAGAAACAACAAATTGATGCATTTTGGTTTGTGGAACTCTATTGATACTTCTGGAAGAACATGTAACAGACCAAACACATAACAAAGAGAACACTGATAATATTTTTGGAGCAGAGTGTGGGTTTACAGAAATAACGTCTGCTACATTATGTAGCGGATGAATACTGAGAGGGGTATTTTTGTCCAAAAATCGTCTGCTACATAATGTAGCGGACGGACTTAAAAAAACGTAAAAAAAAGATCTGGACCATCCACAGATCACGCGTGGACGGCCAGATCGCGCTAGCAACTTAACTCAGTTTGCTAGCGCTATCAATGGATCAGCTCCCTATATGTATATATGTATATATATATATATATATATATATATATATATATATATATATATATATATATATATATAAGCCGTACGCTACATTATGTAGCGGACGTGCAGATAAGGACAAATTGACTGCTGTCTGCTACGTTGTGTGGCGGATGGACAAGGGGACAGATGTGACATGTTGTCAGCCAAATTTTGTCCGTTACAAAGTGTTATAGATGACTTCTTGACTAACAGATGTCAGGGTCAAAAATTCGTCCGCTACACTGTGTAGCGGACGGGCAGCAAGGGGTATTTTGGTCAAAAAGACCGTCAACCACACTTTGTGGCGGATTTTTTTTTTTAAAGATCTGGGCTGTCCATCCTTAAATGATAGTTGGCCAGATTGTGCGGTCAATGGATCAGCTTCCTATATATATATATATATATATATATATATATATATATATATATATATAGTTGTCCACTATACTGTGTAGCGGACGGGAATTTTGTCCAAAATGTCCCCACCTGCCCGTCAACTACACAGTATAGCAGATAACTTTCTGACTCTGACATTTGTCAGCAAAAAATTCATCTGTTGTATTGTGTAGCGGACTACAATTAGCCTGACAAATGTCACATATGTCCCCTCTTTGTCCACTACACTATATGGCGGAGGGTGGGGCAGATTATCTTATCCAACCTCTTACCGTCTACATGTACATGTATATATATATATATATATATATATATATATATATATATATATATATATATATATATATATATATATATTCTTCTTGCCTATCGTCCCAGCTGTGCTAGTTAATAGATCTGTGCATAATCTTCCCAAGAATTCCTGAAATCATCAAATTAATCATTTAAGTTCACAAACCAATGCTTTATTTGTGTATAATCTAGAGTTTGTGAGTATTGTGCATGATTTTGATTATGTATTATGTATATGTAGATGTGTATGTAGATATATACATGTAAATGATGTATTATGCATGTGCCCGCGTTGGCAATTTGCCTACGTTTGATAAAAACTTCCAAACTTGATGTTTTTGCATAATTTCAATCGTAAAAAATGCCTTTAACCCCGGACCAGAAGATCCCTCCATATTATACGACCAAGCAAACTATATTAGTACATCTATCTGGAATGGACAAGTAAAATACTTATTTTTTATTTATTTTTTTACTTTCATGAACATTGTATACCTTTGGTTTGTTTTAATAGTCTTTGTTAATTCGTAGGAAAAAGTAACACTTAATTGCTGTGTGGAACTAGTTTTGGAATTTTTGCTTATGGCAATATCTTTCAGCAACTTGACCGGACCTTAATAGGTGCCCTTGTTGAACGGTGGAGAAGTAAAACGAATACGTTTTACTTCTATCTTAGAGAGATAATAATAACCTTAGAAGATGTAGGGTACATCTTAGGGTTATTTGTGACGGGACGACTGGCTATATATGCTAGGGCTTCCGTAACAAATAAGAGAGTTGCTAGGGACTTATTTAGTTCAATACTCAAGAACGAATTTGGGCATGATGGAAAAAAGTTGAGGTGGTTGGTAGAAAACTTCAGGATTTTGCCAGAAAACTACAAAGAGGAGATGCTTGTGCTGCACACAAAGGCTTTTCTTCTGTGAATGATGGGGGCAATTCCATTCCCAACGACAACAAATAACACGATTCAATAAAAATATTTAGCTCTATTGGGTAACCTGCAAGAGGTTGGGGAGTATGCTTGAAGTGCAGCGACACTTGCATACTTGTATCGCGCATTGCATAAGGCAACGCGACCCGACTACAAAGCTTTATGTGCATGTCTCTCACTGTTGTGGGTATATCATATAACTCCTTTTAATTACGTTTTTTTTTATATTTTTTATCAAACAGTGCACAGTAAATTTTGACGATACAACCGTAATTTATCTTTTTTCTCAGGTGTGGTCTTATGAACATTTTAGTGTCAGCGTCAGCGTACCCAACCGTAAGGAGGGAACTAATAATGTGTGGCCTCGATTGTGCGCTTGGGATTACAATTGGAGGGAGAGTCACTACCCAAGGAGAGATGATTCGCATTAAAATATTATATTCTATCGAGCAAGTTTGACTCGCTGTTTCCAGGTCAAATGTGTTGGATGCAGTACAAATATTTGGAGTTCGACCGCAGAGCTGTTCGTGTTTACACTCTCTAGATTGTAATGCGCTCCATTGATCCATTAGGAGATCGCAGAGTGACAACTACCAAATGAGGTCATATGCCATTTTGAGTGCTGCTGGGGTTGTAAGCTAATGTCCCAGACATGAGGGTTGTTTAACTCAAATATTAACTAGTTCAGATTTTAGTAGCAAAACTGAGTGGACCAGTCTGAAGTTGGGGTGGGTACCAATTCCTGGCTTTAAATATTTCAAAAGCTTAGTCTTGTCTCAGTCGTTTCGAGATGGATAAAAGAAGAGAGAAAACAAATATCATAAATTGAGTTTTAAACCTGCGCCACCAGGTTTTTCTCGGTCAACTTTGGCCGAAAGGAAGATTTGCTGCTGGTGGCCGAGGGAAGAGGGTGGCACAGTGGGCAGGTGCCCACCCTTTAGCATGAAGTAGTTTTTATCCGCATCCACCCTTTGGCATGAAGTAATTTTTGTATTGTGAGTTTATATTATTGGTTTTGTTACTTTGGTGCCCTTCCAAAAAAATTATAGATTTCAATAACTTTTTTGAGGTCATGGTTCTCTTTCAATTATTTTTATCACATAACAATCAAGAAATTTTAACACTTCAATTTATTTTCACTTTTATTACTACAGATCTATAGTAATACTTCTATTTCTTTGTGGGATTCTTTATTGTTTTATTTAATGTTCAAAATAGAATACAAGTACCAAAAATAAAATGCAAATTATATTTATCAAAATGTAATTATAAGTTTCTTCTTTATTAGTTTTGAACTGAACACGCCAGGATATATTTAAAATCTTGGTGTCCACTTTATACAAAATTTCTCACTCCGTCACTGCTGGTTGTCATGTAACTAGGAGGTCGTCTGATCACTCCAAAAAAGTAAGGAATAAGACTACATAAATCAAGGTTTTTTGCCCACCCTTTTATGAGTGAAATGCGGTAGCACACTTTTCTTTGGCGAAATTCAAGATTCGTAGAGAATGTTTTCATTTAAAGGGACGGAGGCACGATCATAGAGAATATTTTCATATAGAGGAACAAGGCACCGTTGTTTGCTATGTTCTTTCTAGTGATAGATGTAAAAGCCTTCCACATCAAATCAAAATTTTAAGTTTACCGAAAAGAGTTGTTTTCATGGCTGAGCTTATTGTGCAAAAAAGGGCTACGCATCAATTTAATCATCGATGATGATGACAGCTAGCTTATTACTTTGTTCACTTTAAATTTGTATTTTCTTTTGAAGAAGAAATATGGAGTAAAATATGAAACTTCAAAGGAAATGCCAACCACCAGAAATATTTTGTTGTTCCACAATATAAGCTTCGAATTAATTAATCGCTAATTTTAATGCAGGCTTGCTGGAACCAAGTTTTTTTCCTAATCATATTTTACTTCAAAAAAAATATAGCTTTTTCCTGGCCTTTTCCATCACATTTATATATTTAGAGCCATTATTAAACAACCCTGCCTTATATTCGTTCTATCTCTTCCTAGCCAATTTAAAAGTCAAACCCCAACCCTAATATTCGTTCTTGTATCTTGCTGGAAGCAATCGTTACTAAAGTAAAATGTAGTGTTGCTTGTCAACCAAAAAACTGGGCATTAACTTTTTATTTGGCGCCTCTGGGTGCCTACAAAAGAAACAGGATCCCTGACATAAAAGGGAGCTCTTTATCAAGAATCTATGCTTATTCTCACTGTTTTCGCTACATAATCTTGGTCTTCTATATCTTTCACCGTGCAGAACTCTATTGCCTAATCATGTACGCCTCAAGCCCATATGGATAAGTAGCAGCAGCACCACCACCACCAGCGCTGTACGCACAACCTCACATGGGCGCGGCAGTTATGGCCCCGAACTACACTTACGCTAACATACCCCCAGCACTGCATCAATTGGAACCCAGCACACCGATGCCTTGGTCGACCGGCCTATGTGATTTCTTGGATCATTGCTCAAATTGTAAGTTCTTATCGTTGTTAACAAACAAATTCTTGATTAGTAGTCATTGAAAGTAAAACAATCATCACTAAAGGGTTAATCAAAGTGGTGCTCATAAATGTTGATAGTGGAAAATACTATCAAATCGTTGCTATATAGTAGCTCAGAAATGCCAGTAGTATTCGATGGTTCATCAGTTTTAACATGGCTGCCAAAGTTATGTGGACTTCTATTATGTTTACTGTCTCTTTGAATTAATTTTTACAGGTTGCGTCACATGCTGCTGCCCATGCATTACATTTTGGACAAATTGCAGAGATTGTAGACCAAGGAACAAGCTGTAAGTAAAACCTGTGTTAATTTGCCAACTTATTACACAATTTAAGGTATTTATATACATCTTAAGACACACACACACACATATTAGTCATGCAGGGGTGTGACTTGAGATTTTGTTAAAGATGAAATTGGTTTATTTGCAGCTTGTGTTGCTTGTGGAGCGCTGTACGCATTGATTGCCTATTTCACTGGTTGCGCATGTCTATTATCTTGCTTTTACCGTTCGAAGATGAGAAGCCAGTGCGTCTTGCAAGAGGACCCTTGCTGGGATTTTTTGGTTCACTGTTGCTGCGATCCATGTGCTCTGTGTCAAGAATACCGTGAGCTCAAATACCGTGGATTCGACGTGGCACTAGGAACAATCTAACTCTCTCTCTAAGATCCTGAGCATTTTGTTAATTTATATATGACGTCTAAGCTATGCTGGAGGTTATCTTATTTTTCAAGGCATAGTTTTAGCCTGTTGTACCATAAAAGGACGATTTCTCTCGTAAGAAGGAAACAGTTTACTGTATAGGAGCCACTTGCATTAAGATGTAGACTCCACTTCGGCCACTATATTCTAAATGTTTTCCTTTCCACGTGATGAAATTTGATATTTTATGCAAAATGATTCAGGGTGGCAGGGAAATATGGAGAAACAACAACGTGGAGTGGCAATGGCGCCCGTGGCTCAAGGAATGAGTAGATATTAATGTTCAACTTGTAGAAATTATAAATGTGCCGATAATACCTTCCTCGTTCCTAAGATATCAATCCCGTTTAATTACCATAAATTTATTTTTGAGTTTTGAGATAAAATTTGCATATATCATAGACTTTGTATATCTATCATGACACCCTTACTTATCGTCTTAAATGGTGCTAGAATTTGGGTTGTTTGCTGTCGATATGTTTATGTTCACATTTTGTGTGTCTTTTATATTGGTCAATAGTCTCTTTATCCCCTTACATATGGCACATTAGTGCAATTATCCCTAAAGAAACTTAGTAACAAAAATTCTCCACCCACGTGTAGCAGGAATAGCACTTCTATCAAGCACCGGCGACTGCCAGTAAGTTGTGGGCGATCTTTGTAATTCACTTAAAAAAGTGGTGCATTTTGTAACTTAAAACTTTGGACGATATTTTGAAACATATAGAAACAAATTGGTCAAGTTCATCTCCCCCCCCCCCCCCCACAATTTTGCCTCAAGTTCTCTCTCTCTCTCTCTCTCTCTCTCTCTCTTTCACACACACACGCACAAGAATCTAAAATCTCCCTTAGAATCACTCCCTCTCTGCCATAATCTCAAACATAAGGACACTCTCACACCTTCAACACTCTCACTCAATTTCAAACAATATGTCGTCTCAAATTATTGGCAACAGTTTCCTCAAGTTGCTCATCAATGGCTGTTTTGTATATTGTTAAGTATGGTCCCCGGTTAAGATGTCATGGACACTTGAAACGCTGGGCAGGAGATTTTCAGGGGTGTTCACTACAAGGTATAATCCAAATTATCTCCAAAAAATTTGGAATGAAATTACTGATAAAATATCGACAAAAAGTTAACTGAGCAAAATATCCATATCTTGATGGATAAATTCGCAAGAACCATAAAAACCTTTCCATACTTGGGCAAATGTTTTGCAAAATTTCATAAACTAATGCTAAGGAAAGTGGGTTCGCAGTCGATGTGGAGGTTCCACAAGGAATGCAATCCGCGTCAGATACCAAGTATAACAATGTAGGACATAGCAAGGATGGACCAAGGACAGAGACCAAGGGCTTCTCAGACAGAGCCTCATGGTGGCAGGGCTACAAGGGCGATGGCGCGGTGCGAATATATGACGACAGTCAAGGTCCTGTATGTTTCTCTCTCTAGGATTCTAGAGTGAGAAAGTAAAAATGTTCAAGTGAGGTAATCCTGTCAAATGAATTCCCAAGACCTCTATTTATAGAGGTTGAGATGATGATGTTTTCGTCCACAGCTGTCGGTGCTCCACGGACTGTCGAATTGCATATTCACCTGATCTACCTACCCCGCACAGCGTCTCTCTGTCTGTCTGGAAAGACTGGCTCCCACAACGTCAGTGTGGCCAGAGAACCCCCTAGCCACCAATCCAAACCCTTGCAGAGTCCCACAAGCCTGGCAGTGGTGGGGAAGACCCGACGCCCAAGTATCAGGCAGACTAGGCGCGATGCCCTCTGAAGACCTACTCCCATCTCGAAGTGACCCGGGGGTCATAGTCCATAGGGGTGCCGATGCAAGCCCCCAGTCCCGGAACATGTAGGCCAGTCACGCAGACACCCTGACAAAGATAGTGTCCCGAAGGAGTCACATATCCCGTCGGTGAGTCCTTGTGTTGGAGCACTCGGAGCGCGTCAAGGTAGCATCCCGGAGGAACCGTCTACCAGACGGGTTGAGGTAGCATCCTGGAGGAACCATCTACCTGGCGGAAGAGGAGTTAAAAAGCTCCCTGGTGGAGATAGTGTCTCGGAGGAGTTACCTATTTCGCAGGCCAAGGTAGCATCCCGAAGGAGCCTTCTACCTGGTCGGTCGAGGCAGCATCCTAGAGAAGCCGTCTACCTAGCAGAAGGAGAGTTGAAAAGCTTTCTGGTAGAGATAGTGTCCTGGAGGAGTTGTCTATCCCTGCTGGATACTGCACACTCTAGAGAGTGGGTCGAAGCATGTTCCACGTCCATGGCAGGGCACATGGTGTGGTGAATGAGTGTGGTGCCCGGAGGGCATGTAACATGATTGTGGCGCATGAGCGGGATGAAGTGCGTATGGTGCCGGGGGCACGACATTATGCCAGAGAACCTGGGGGTACGGCTATATCAGCGGTGCGACGCATGGGCTCGGCTGAGTGTGTAAGATACTGGGGGGCATGGTAGTGTGACCGAAAGCCTGGGGGCACGGCTGTATCAGCGGTGCGGCGCACAGGCACGACGAAGTGTGTGAAGTGTCTGGGGCACTGTAGTGTGTCAGAAAGCCATGAGGCACGGCTGTGTCAATGGCACAGCGCATGGCGCGGCGGAGTGTGTGAGGTGCCGGGGGTGTTGTCGTGTGTCAGAGAGCCATGGGGCACAGCTGTATGAGTGGCACAGCACATGGCACGACGGAGTGTGTCAGGTGCTGAGGGCATTGTATTGTGACAAGGAGCCATGGGGCACGCCTTTATTGGTGGCACGGTGCATGGCGCGGTTGTATGGTGACGGCACGTGGGCACAGGTGACGGGGGTCATGGAGATAAAGCGACGGGCGATGAGTGCCGCGGAGATGATGCCTGGGTGACGGGCATCGCGAAGTCGTCCCGGGCAACAAACGTCACAGACTTAGCATGGGCGAAGAATGTCACAAAGTTGGCAAGGGTGACGGAGGTCTCGAAGTCAAAGTGGACGAAAGGCGTTGCGGAGTTGGCAAGGGCGACGGACGTCGCAAAGTTGGCACTGGCAATGGACCTCAAAAGCGACGGGCGTCACAAACTTGATGCTGGCTACGGACGTCGCTGAGTCATCATAGGAGACGGTCGTCGTGGAGTTGGTGCGGGCAACGAACGTCTTGGAGTTAGTACGGGCGACAGACGTCGCAGAGGCACACAACCCTTTGAAGTGAGATGAAAGTGCCAAGGGGAAGGCCAAAGGCCAACCTTTGGGGAAAGCCAAGGCCAACCTTGGGGGAAGGCCAAGGCCAACCCCCAAGGGGAAGGCCGAGGCCGAGGCTGACCCCAAGGGGAAGGGGAAGGCCAAGGCCGAGGCCCACCCCAAGGGGAAGGCCAAGGCCCACTTCCTTGGGCAAGTGCCAAGGCACACCAACAGGTGACTTGCGACATGCGACCGACGAGTCCCGAAGAGGAGTCGCGCAAAAATGAGTTTCTTCGTGGTGAAGTCATGTAAGAAAAGTGAGAAGTTTAACCGGTTGAAAGCATTAAATATTTGTGCCAACGTGTCATGCAAAATAGGGCCCCCACTGGGCCCTTAGGTGCAACCAAGATTTGTTGGGAACATAAGCCCCTTGCATGTGGTGTCCGCGGAGGGGCAACCTGAGTGGGCGTCGCACGCATAAACACTTAGCAAGATTTTTTATGTTTTTTGGCCAGAAAGTCATTGACGTCGTCATTGCGTGATGAAGGTGAAGAATAGGTGGCTCAAGCCACCCCGCACACCACTTACTGAAGCCTTTAATTGTTTGGGCATAGACATGAGGGCATGACGACGGGGTGTAGGGACGCGTAGTCAGCGCTCGGGCGTTGGCAACGGGAGTCGCAAACATGGCATTCGAGTGTAGACGACGGAGGTCACGGAGACGGGGGTCGTGGAGACAGCGCTCGCTCGAGCGACAGGGGACAAGTGTCGCAGAGATAGTTTCTGGGCAACTGGCGCGATCGTCATTGAACGTTGAGGTGAATAGTAGGTGGCTTAAGCCATCTCGTGCACCACGTACTAAAGCCTGGGTATGTCAGTATGACGACGGGCGCAGAGGCATGATTAAGGCATTGCAATGTCGAGGTAGTCGACGGGAGTCGCGTTGACGGTACCCGAGCACAACGGGCGACCAGGGTCGCAAAGTTGGTGCCTGGATGACGGGCGTCATAGTGCCGGGGTATGGCATTGGGCATTTGAATAATAAAGAGACGTAGGTGGTTCGAGCTGCCTCACGCACTACCTACCAAGGACATTGATGTCAGGGATCGTCACGACATGGGGCGCAATCAAAATTACAAGAAAAAGTTCTAAGTGTAGAAGAGTATGAGATGGGTAAGGGGCGTGAGATGTCCGTTGGTTGTCACAAAAAAAATTATGAAGATGGTGATGATGGTGTTGGTGTTCGGTCGTTGGGTAAATGTTGGCAAGCCAAAGTTTGAGGGGTAAGCCCTAGTGAAGGCCGAGGGTGAGGTAAAGGGAAAGAAGAGATGAAGAGGTGGTTGAAGGTGGTGCCCTCGGTTTGAGGAGGGCCGAAATGGGTAGCCTTGATGGTGGCTGAAGTTTGGCTGTGGTGGATAAGATGGGTCGGCCTTGGCCTTGGTGGAGTTGGTCGTAGGGGCAGCGTGGGGAAGAAGATGAGGTAGAATAGGGAAAGAGCATGCATGTCGCGGCGGTGCGAGGCCGAAGGGTGGAGGGGAGAGAATAGAGATGGACAAGGAGGGGGAACGGTCAAGGTCGAGGGGGCGGGGGCGAGGGGAGGAAGGGGGAAAAGGGCCGGGGTCGAGGCCGAGAGGGATGAAGAGAGGAAGGGAAAGGAGGGAAAGAGGAAGGGGAAAAGGGGGCGGCGATGACGGGTGGGCGAGGGGCAGGGGAAAGGGAAGAGAGGGAGAAGGGATGGGGACGACTAAGGCCGAGGGGGACAGGGGGTGGGGTCAAGGCCGAGGGGGGTTTGGGAGGAGGGGGAGAGAAGAAGGAGAAAAAGGGGATGGGGCGGGGTGGTACGGCGCAAGGCTGAGGGAGGAGAGAGGTGGGGGAGGGGGAGAAAAGAGAAGAGAGGGAGGAAAGAGGGGGTGGTGGTCACCGGTGAGGGGGCGACGTTGGCCGGGGAGTGCATGACAGGAGGCTAAGGCTGAAGGGGCGGCGGCGCCAATGGGGGATGCGACTGCGCAAGAAAGAGATGGAAAATATTAGGGTTTTTTTGGAGGATTAGGGTTTGAAGTGGACGCGGGTCGGGTTCGGATGGGTCGGGTTCGAGTGAGTCGAGTAATTGGGAGTGGACAGAGAGAGAAGGGCACCGCACACGGGTCGGGTTGGCTATCGCGAGTAGGGTTCTGCCAAACTATTTGAATTTGAATTTTTTTTCCCCAAGGAAGGACATAGAAGAATGGGTTGGGGGGGATGAGTGATAATTATCCCATATGAAAGAGAGAGAGAGTATGAAAAGTGAGGAGAAAGTGATGGGGTTTTGGGTGGTGAAGGAAGAGAGAAAAATGTACTGTTGGATAATGTGAGGGGGAGGGTGAATAAAGATAGAGAGAGTGGTGAGTGTGATGAGGGAGTGAATGTTGGGAGTATGTGGGGGAGATGAAAAAATTGAATTTTTTTTTCTAAGCATTGAAAATTTTGTCTAAGTGTTGGAAGGAACATATAAATTGGTGTGTGAAAAATTTTGTTGAAAATTTTTCTAAGTGTTAGAAAGAGTAAGAGAGATGAGGGACTACATGGAAGAAAAGTTTTGAAATTTTTTCAAGTCCCAGTAAAAGGAGAATGGAGTTCGGGTAAGGGTGCCGAGGGAGGCCGCTGAGGGTGGTGACCGAGCTGCGAAAAACAAAGAATTTTTTCTAAATGTCAAAAAAAAATTTATAAAAGGTGGTCATGCGACCGCAACCACGAGAGGTTGAGATGAGCGGGATGGGGGACTTAGGGTGATGGGCTGGCATCGATGACGGACTGAGTGACAGAGGCAGGTGAGGGTTGGTGAGGCGTGTTACGTGCATACCTGGTAGAGGCGGTCGCGAGACCTGGGGGAGTGTCAACTGACAGAGTCAAGACTTAGTAGCGTGGCTCGAGCCACCCCGCACACCACGTACCAAGTCGCTATGGGATGCAAGGCTAAAGGTGTTGGGAAGGGGTGAAGCCCCCAAGGGAGTGGGTGATGGAATCAATAGCAGTGTCAGTGGACTTGTCCAAGAATAAAGTAGCTTGAAAATTTTCTAAGTCTGAAAAATGTAACTTCATTGATAACAAAGATAGTCAACATGCCTTGGTACATGGGGATGGCGTAGATGGAAACTTGCAAAATGAACGGAAAAAAATTACAAGTGTAGAAAATGCACTAAGGTACGCCAAGGCTTGTTCGGGTGGGTCATATGTCCCGCGCTTAGAGTTTGAGCTTTCCGGGTGCAATATTGTCAGCAAACACAAACTTGAGGCCCCTACACCACTTGAGGTAGTTTTACTGACCTTGTGATGATAGGGGTAGTAGTTGGGATGGGCGAGGTCTTCCGGGGTAGGTTCAGATTTGGCTTAGGGAAGGGTTATGTTATTGTCGTTGATCCAAGTCTCGAGGAGAGCTCTGATAGTCTTCAAGTAGCACAGGTATTCCGGGGTAGGCGTCGGCTGCCCTCTTTTGTCAAGACGCCCATCCCTTCTTTTGGATTGGCGCTTGCAGTTGTTGTCTTCGTCACTGGATGCTTCCGCTGTCGTGCCCAAGGCAAGTTGAATTTGGGGCTTCGGGGTCTTCAACGTGCGGACCGAGTCATAGGTGCATTATGCAACTTCATTGAAATGTCCCCAAGACTGAAGCTGGAGGTTTTCAAGGTAGACTCTATAGGTGTCTTTCATGTTCTTGATGCAAATGGTACAAGGGTCTCATCTTTGCTAAAGTCAGTGTACTCCAAGCACTTAGAATGAAATCGTGTAACATAGGCGTTAAGGTCTTCCTCGGGGTTCTAGTAGATTCCAACAATGTCAATGATAGTTACACGTTCCGTTTCATAGTTGAACTTGTCAAGGAAGAGCTGAACCATATCAGACCAAGAATGGATAGTACCGTCGGGGATCTGGTAGTACCAAGAGTAGGTGAGGCCAGTTAGGGACTTTTGAAATTCCTGGAGCTTCAAAGTGTCATCCTCCCCGTAGTGCTCTAAGGAGCCAGAAAAATGGGTGATGTGTTTGCGGGCATTGCCCTCCTTCCGTTGAACAGGGCGAAGGCTGGTTGCTTGTACTTGACAGGGTAGGGTTTGGTAGCGAGGCTACCAGAGCATGGCCAGATATCTTAGAGGGGGAGTATGGTAAGGATGACTGCTTGAGACGGCGGAGGATGGCATCAAGGTCATGCTTGGTGACATACGAAGCGTGCGAGGGTTTGTGCCCTGTCAAAATGATCCTGGCACCAGAACCCCTAGATAGTGCAACCTGAGGCATTGAAGGGATGGCAATGGTAGAGAGAAGTTGGTGGTGGGGAACAACTTGTGGCATGGTTTGCATAGGGGTAGTGTCAGCTGCTGGAGGCCGGTCGTCAGGAAAGGTAGACTGAAGCAAGTTGGGGGGATGAGTTTTGTTTGGATGTCGATTGGTTATGTTTGGGTTAGGCTCCATCTCAATTGAGTCGTGAGTCTCTGAAGCACTTCAAGCAAGCGTGATGCCTTGGGAAGAGGTATTGCGAGTCCTACTATCGAGGGCTCCAGCGAACAAGGCAACGGTGGTCGTGACACTGGGACCTGAGCAGTGTCCAGAACTAGCCTAGGCCCTGAAGGCTGAAACTGAGTTGGAAGGGCCAACCCTATAGCTTGAGATGATACGGGGTGAGCAGCGGGCACAGGGCAGGGAGCTCTGAGGCCTTAAAAAGTTGATGATTGTTAAGTCAAGACTTGGATAAATTTTTGCATTTCTAAGATGGCAGCCATGAGAGAAGATTGAGAGTCTTGGATTTTAGTGATGGTAGAAGTAAGGTGTTGGATTGTGGCATTGACAAACGCGGCTACATTGGGTGCATCCATCATGGGGGGGAGCTTGGAGTTGGTTGTGGCTGGTCTCCTCTTAGTCCTCGAGGTGTTGCTCCTCTTGGATGGTAGCGTTGAGGCTTTGATTAGTAGCCCTAGTAGTCCTGCGTTGCAGAGGCATGGTTGCTTGGGTGTGTCAGGCAAGGGATGAACTGCACTAAGATGCTCACCTTCCCAGTAGAGTCGTCAAAATGATGCCAATGAAAGTGAATTTGCAGTAGATATGGAGGTGCCACAAGGAATGCAGTTCCAGTGAGATGCCAAGTATGACGATGTAGGAAACAACAAGGATGGATCAAGGGCAGAGACCAAGGGCTTCCCAGACAGAGCCTGAGGGTGGCAGTGCTGCGAGGGAGATGGCTCGATGCGAATATACGAAGACAGTCATAGTCCGATACTTGGGTCCAGAGTCAAGATCGTGTATGTTTCTCTCTCTAGGATTCTAAAGTGAGAAAGTAAAAATGTTCAAGAGAGGGAATCCTGTCAAATGAATTCTCAAGACCTTTATTTATAGAGGTTGAGATGATATGTCATCACGTGAAACGTGGCGCTCCCCAAGAGTGACACGTCACCGAGGGGTCCACAGCTACTGGTGCTCCACAGATTGTCAAATCTCATATTCACCCGGCCTACCCTGCACAACGTTGCTCTGTCTATCTGGAAAGACTGGCTCCCACAACATCAGTGTGGCCAAAGAACCCCCTTGATCTAGCCACCAATCCAAACCCTTGTAGTCCCACAGGCCTGGTAGTGGTGGGAAGACCCGACGCCTAACTATAAGGTGGACTAGGCGCAATGCCCTCTGAAGACCTACTCATGTGTCAAAGTGACCCAGGGGTCATAGTCCATAGGGGTGCCGACGCAAGCCCCCAGTGCTGGAGCACGTAAGCCAGTCACGCAGACACCCTGACGAAGATAGTGTCCCAGAAGAGTTGCCTATCCTGCGGGTGAGTCCTTGTGCCGGAGCACTTGGAGTGCGTCAAGGTAGCATCCCGGATAAACCGTCTATCTGGCAGAAAGGGAGTTGAAAAGCTCCCTAGCGGAGATAGTGTCCCAAAGGAGTAGCCTATTTTGCAGGCTGAGGTAGCATTCTGGAGGAGCCGTCTACCCGACGGGCAGAGGTAGCATTCCGGAGGAGCCGTCTACCTGGCAAAAAGGGAGTTGAAAAGCTCCCTGGTCGAGATAGTGTCCCGAAGGAGTCGCCTATTTTGTAGGCCAAGGTAGCATCCTAGAGGAGATGTCTACCTAGCCGACTGAGGTAGCATCCCGGAGGTGCCATCTACCTAGCAGAAGGGAAGTTAAAAAACTTCCTGGCGGAGCTAGTGTCTTAGAGAGCGAGCCTATCCCTGGGTGAGTCCTTGTGTTGGAGCACTCGGAGCGTGTAATGGTAGCATCCCGGAGGAGCCGTCTACCTAACGGGCTGAGGTAGCATCCGGGAGGAGCCGTCTACCTGGCGGAAGGGGAGTCGAAAAGCTCCCTGGCTGAGATAGTGTCACGGAGGAGTCGCCTACCCTTGCGAGTGAGTCCTTGTGTTGGAGCACTCGGAGCGCGTCAAGGTAGCATCCCAGAAGAGCTGTCTATCCAAGGGGCCCAGGTAACATCTCGGAGGAGCCGTCTACCTAGTAAAAGGGGAGTTGAAAAGCTCCTTGGCAGAGATAGTGTCCCAGAGGAGTCGTCTATCCCCGCAGGATGCTTCACACTCCGGAGAGTGGGTTGAAGAATGTTCCACGTCCATGGTGGGGGCGCATGGTGTGGTGAATGAGCATGGTGCCCGGGGGCATGTAACATGATTGTGGCACATGAGCACGATGAAGTGCATATGGTGTCGGGGGCACGACATTATGAAAGAGAGCCTGGGGACACGGTTGTATTAGCGGCATGGCGTAGAGGCGCGACATAGTGTGTAAGGTGCCGGGGGCATGGTAGTGTGACAAAGAGCTTGGGGGCAGGACTGTATTAGCGGCGTGAGGCACGGGCGTGATGGAGTGTGTAAGGTGCTGGGGACACTGTAGTGTGTCAGAGAGCCAAGGGGCACGGTTGTGTCAGTGGAAGAATGCATGGTGTCGCGGAATGTGTGAGGTGCCGGAGGCACTGTAGTGTGTCAGAGAGCCATGGGGTACGGCTGTAATAGTGGCACAGCGGAGTGTGTTAGGTGCCGAGGGTACTGTATTGTGACAAGGAGCCAGTGGCACGACTGTATCAGTGGGGCAGCGCATGGCGCGAAGGAGTATGTATGGTGACGGCGCGTGGGCATGGGTGACGGGGTCGTGGAGATAGTCCCCGTGCGACAAGTGACGAGTGTCGTCGAGACGACATCGGGGCTATGGGCGACAGACATCACAAAGTCAACGTGGGTGGTGGACGTCACAGAGTCAGCGCAGGCGAGGGACGTCGCAAAGTGGCAAAGGGCGATGGACGTTGAGGAGTCATCGCGAAAGACGGACGTCGCGGAGTCATAGTGGGTGACGGACGTCAAGGAGTTGGTGTTGGCGCGGACGTCGCCGAGGCACACAACCCCTTGAAGAGAGATGAAAGTGCTAAGGGGAAGGCCAAAGGCCAACCTTTGGGAAAAGGCCAAGGCCAACCTTGGGGGATGGCCAAGGCCAACCCCCAACGGGAGGCGGAGGCCAAGGCCGACCCCATGGGGAAGGCCAAGGCCCACTTCCTTAGGCAAGTTCCAGGGCACACCAATGAGTGACGTGCGGCATGCGACGGACAAGGCGCGATGATGAGTCGCGCAAAATGAGTCTCTTCATGACGTAACAAAAGTGAGAAGTTTGACCGATTAGAAGCGTTGAATATTTTTGTCGATGTGTCGTGCAAAATAGGATCCCCACTGGGCCCTTAGGTGCAACCAAGATAGGTTGGGAACATAGAGAAATTTTAAAAAATCCAGTCTCTCTCTCTCTCCCTCTCCCCCTCTCTCTCCTCTAAATACTACTTCCTCTGTTCTTGAAAATTCAATCAGTTTGACTTTGCACGCATATTAAGGATTTATGTTATATATTGTGTATTTTTTTTTCATTTTATTCTTTAGAGAGAGGGAAGAGAGTGGGTCAGGAGAGAGAAAATTAGTTGGTAGAGTATTAAATATGAAAACAGAAATACAATAAAAAAGTGTAAAGTGGTGGGTCAGGAGAGAGAAAATGAGCTCATAGAGAGTTAATTGTATGAAGATATAGAATAAAAAAAAGTATAAAAATTGAAAGTGATCAATTTTTGTGGGACGGCCAAAAAAAATATGATCAATTTATGAGGGACAAAGGGAGTATAACAAATCTACTACATTAGCATGTTGATCATGGCATAAGAACATGCTATAGGCATGAAAATAGCTAAAAAAGCTCTTATACCAATGAAGAAATTCGAGACCAACTCGAAAACGCGCGTGTGAACACGTATACGACATACGGACGGAAAATCACATACATGCCTATTCTCCGGATCTTGTCGCTATTTCACATGCTAGCGAACATGACGAACAAATGCCTCGCCGTGGATTAGACTGCACGAGCCCAATCTTTGTTTTCACTATTTCAAATGCCTTTTTCTCTCTATCTAGAGATTTTTGGATTTCTATATTTCCAGCCAAGAGTCATCTCTCTTATATTATATCATAAAGAGACATTACTAGAAAATAAATCTTAAGGCTTATGGAACTCTTGCAGTTACACCCATTAACAACCTTCAAGCTCTTTGGTTTTACGGGTCATGGGTGGACCGGACATGGGCATACGGGCTGGACCCTGCCAAATACCAAGAACGGATATTTAGCCCCTTTCTCTTGTTAATGTCTTATATTTAATTGAGTTTCTTTTTCGGTACCATGCTTATGGAGATACTCTTCCTCTAGTGGGAGGCCATTTCCTCAATTTCTCTTCTCATCGCCTCTTTGTCCATCAAGGCCAATCATTGGATTCAAATATCGAAAATTAAATTCAAAATTACATAGTCTAGCCATTTCAAACATGCATGTATGCCTGATATGTATGTACACTGTGAACACTATTTGGAGGAGGCCCGCGTTGAGCTGCCAGTGAATTGCAAGTTAGTATTTGATATGAATATTCAATGCGTGTATTTAAGTCACATGATTTAACGGGTTAGTCTGTTAAAAATTAGCTTTATTGATGACTTATCTGAATGCTTTTTATTGGAGAGCTCTCGTTTCCCTGGTTTATGGGCTATCCCCTCTCCAGCTCCATCTCCATCTCTTCTTAACCTCCAATCCCACAGTACCTTAAACTACATGTGCAAAGACCGACCTCTCAGCTTGCTCCCCATTCGCCAAAGCTTTATAATTGAGGCCACCCCCCAATCGGTTAAGAAAGATCCTCACTTCCTGTCCTGTTTCTTGGTAAGTGGAAGCGTTGACCACAGAGATTTTGATGAAAGATGCAAACCTTTATCAACAATATTTGGCTTTGTAGGGCAAAAATTTTGAGTGTTTCAACTTAAGGAGGTGATTTTGTTTCAATCTCGGTTAAGACATATCGCTCACTTGGTATTTGGCAATAACCCTTGAATTATGTGCTAGTTCTTCGATCAACGATGGCCAGAACAAATGATACTAAACCAGTGAGTTTTCATCGACCAATATTTGGGTAAGGTCCCTGGCAAGAGTAGGTCACGCCCTTTCGCTAAAGAAATCGCTCGTGTCACACCCTTCAGTGACGGACAGTCCACTTGGGTCCAAAGGTTCATATATCTCCCCTTTGTTATTGTGTTGCGCAACCCAGTGAGAAGCCTATGCTTCAAACTGGTGTGTTCAGGTACAAAATTCAATGCCGCTATATATATATATAGGGAGTCGATCCCTATCGACCGGTGGAGAAATAAAAATTTTCCACCCAACCGCTACAAAGAGTAGCGGTTGTCATTATTACTCCCAAATACGCAACCGCAACACTTTGTTACGGTTGCGCCCCCATGGCCCCCCTCCCCCCTCCCCCTTCCCCCTTCCCCCTTCCCCCTTCCCCCGTCTCCCCCCAGCCCCCCTGCCCAACCGCAACTCTTTGTTGCGGTTGGCCCCCCTTCCCCCACGTGGTGTCCCCCTTCCCCGCCACGTGGCCTTCCCCAATCCCCCATGGCCCCCCCTTCCCCCGTCCTCCCCTCGCCCGCCACGTGGCCTCCCCCTTCCCCCCATGGCCCCCCTTCCCCCCGTCCTCCCCTCCCCCCATGGCCCCCCCATGCCCCCAACCGCAACACTTCCCCCGGTCCCCCTTCCCAATTCCCAGCCACGTGTCCCCGTCCCCCCGCCACGTGGCACCCCTTCCCCCGCCACGTGGCCCCGTCACCCCCACCATGCCCAACCGCAACACTTTGTTGCGGTTGGCATGCCAACCGCAACAAAGTGTTGCGGTTCCCCCCACCCCCTCGTGATGCCCCCCATGGCCCCCCCTTCCCCCGTGATGCCCCCTTCCCCATGGCCCCCCCTTCCCCCTCCCGTGATGCCACGTGGTGTCCTTCCCCTTCACTCACGGATTTTTTTTTTGTCTTCTTTCTTCTCTTTCCTTCGCTTTTTTCTCTTTATAATCCCTCCTCCCCGAACCCTTTCTTCCACTCTCCATCATCTTTACCAACTATCTTCATACTCCATATCTCACCTACAACAATACAAACAAAAAAATTTTACGCTAGAAGCTCGGTGGATAACCGCTAGAAGATCGGTGAATTTTTCTTTAAATATATCAAGTCAAAACAAGTAAGTATTTTTTGGGTTTTCTTATAATTCAATGTTAATTTCAAAGTTCAAAAATAGTCATTGTAGACTCAAATCGAAGATAACGAAAATACAAATTGAAGGAAACAAAAATCAGATCAATCGGAGATCGGATGAGCGGTATTACATTTATAGATTCCAAAATAGCGATTTTTTAGGGCGTCTAAATTAGGATTTTTCACGAATTTATAAAAAATAGCTAGAGCTAGATTTTGCCAAAGTACAAAAAAGAGACCCTAGTTATTTTTAAAAGATCTATATCAGGAAAAATTTCAGATTTTTTCAAAGACTGGAAAGGGGTTAACTGATACGGGGAACCTTGTAACTTTGCAGTGTAATTTAAAATATCAAGCCAGCGCGATTTCGCGCGAAACTTTTATGAGAACCCTAGGATGTTGGGAAGTTCCATCCCCCAGGAATTCGGGCCATTCCGAAGTCGTTAGCTATTTTTTTGGCCGAACGGGCTTTTAAGCGCTCGATCCGGACACCGGTTCGGAATTTTTGGGCGAAAAGTCCGTAAAATACTTTTTAGATCAAGAATGAATTCGAGAAGCTTAAAATAGCATTTCAAAGCACTTTTGAGATTGTTCTGATGCCAGGGGGTATTTTGGTAATTTGCCACCCCGAGAGGGGTATTTTGGTAATTTTACGGTGTTAAGTTTTTCAAAGGACTTTCTAGTCCAGAAATGTAAGTAAAACACCTGAAAGGTTGTTTTGAAGCTGGTTTGGGGCGTTAGGGTGATAATGAACCCCCGGGGGCATTTCGGTAATTTGCCGCTCATCGGGGGTATTTTGGTAATTGAACATTGTAACACAACTGGAGGAAATAATTTTGGTTTAAGACACAGTGTGTGTTCCTAAGGTGTAACACTATGTGTGTTTAATGTGAATACGAAACGTAATTGTCGCTAAAGGTGAAAACTTAATTAGACAGTTTTTCACAAATTTATAAAAAATAGCTAGAGCTAGATTTTGCCAAAGTGCGAAAAAGAGACCCTAGTTATTTTTAAAAGATCTATATCATGTAAAAATTTCAGATTTTTTCCAAGACTGGAAATGGGTTAACTGATTGAGGGGAACCTTGAAACTTTGCAGTGTAATTTAAAATATCAAGCCAGCGCGATTTCGCGCGAAACTTTATGAGAACCCTAGGATGTTGGGAAGTTCCATCCCCCAGGATTTCGGGCCATTCGGAAGTCGTTAGCTATTTTTTGGCCGAACGGGCTTTTAAGCGCTTGATCCGGACACCGGTTCGGGATTTTTGGGCTAAAAGTCTGTAGAATACTTTTTAGATCAAGAATGAATTCGGGAAGCTTAAAATAGCATTTCAAAGCACTTTTGAGATTGTTCTGATGCCAGGGGCATTTTGGTAATTTGCCACCCCGAGAGGGGTATTTTGGTAATTTTACGGTGTTAAGTTTTTCAAAGGACTTTCTAGTCCAGAAATGTAAGTAAAACACCTGAAAGGTTGTTTTGAAGCTGATTTGGGGCGTTAGGGTGATAATGAACCCCCGGGGGCATTTCGGTAATTTGTCGCTCATCGGGGGTATTTTGGTAATTGAACATTGTAAAATTTTCCGCAACTGGAGGAAAGAGTCTTTATTTTTATTTTATTTAATTCTATGACTTGTTGAGAATGATATAATTTTTATTTTTTAGATTTCAGTATAAATATGGATGCAACTGGAGGAAATACTTTTTGTGAAGATTCTGATCCACCTTACTTGGGTCAAGTTTTTCAAACACTGGACGAAGTTGAAGCATACTATAGAGCATATTCGAAAACGATAGGTTTCGGTATTAGAACTAAGACGACTAGAAAACGGGCGAATACAGATCAAATTTGTGGAAGACTATTTGAGTGTCATAGAGGAGCACCGCATGTACCCCCGGTTGTTCGGATCAGTGACGAAGGGCCATCAAGACAAAGAAAACGGGACACATTTTCGGGTACCGGCTGCAAGGCCCATGTGTATGCAGTACACCGAAAAAATGAAAACCATTGGGTTGTGACGGGAGTGGAGTTGAGCCATAATCATCAGTTGATGACCCCTAGTAAGATTGGTCAAATTCATCAACACCGAGAAATAAGCGCGGCACACAGACAACTGATATTTACAATGGCCGAGGCTAAAATTCCACCTTCTAGAATGATGGGGGTTTTCTCAAGCCAGGCTGGGGGGATTGACAAGTTGAGTTTCAACGAAGTAGACCTTCGAAATGAACTTCGTGCTCAGAGGAGAGAGTCTTTCGGTAAGAGTGATTCTCAAGCTACACTTGATATCTTCAGGCACCTTCAGAGTGAGAATTCTGGCTTTTTCTATAGTCTCCAACTGGATGATGAGAACCGCATTAGTACTATATTTTGGGCGGATGCCCGTTCTAGAGCTGCTTACCAAAATTTTGGGGATGTTGTGACGTTTGACACCACATACCGCACAAATAAGTACTCTATGCCTTTTGCTCCGTTCACCGGGGTGAACCACCACTATCAGTCAATCTTGTTTGGCTTTGCCCTGCTTAGGGATGAGACGGAGGAGTCATTTACGTGGTTATTTGAAACGTGGCTTAAAGCAATGTATCATATTCCTCCAAAGACCATCATCACCGACCAAGATCTGGCAATGAAAAATGCAATCGCTAAGGTCCTTCCAGATACTCACCATGGCCTGTGCACATGGCACATAAGCAACAAATATCCCGAACGGCTTCACAATGTATATGCAAACCATCCGACATTCAAGACTGACTTTAATACATGTGTGAAGAAATCGTTGACGGTAGACGTGTTCGAGGAGAGGTGGGCCAAGTTAATGGATGACTACCATTTGCACAATCATGAATGGTTACAATCGTTGTATGAGATCAAGACACAGTGGGTCGGTGCCTACACCAAGAAGTTTTTTGCAGCCGGAATGACTACGACCTCGAGAAGCGAAGGTATGAATGCATTCTTTGATGGGTACGTAGGCCATTCTTCAAGTATAACAGAGTTCGTACTAGAGATGCAGAAAGCCCTTGACAAGCAATTTTTCCTTGAGAGAGAAGCCGACGCGGCTACAGTTTACAGAGAAAGAGCCATAGTAGTTTTTTCACCTTTGGAGGCTCATGCGGCTCAAGTCTATACCAAGGAAATGTTTAGACAGTTTCAAGAGGAACTACTAAAGTCGAATCAATATAGCATGACAAAGTTGCACGAGTATTCCACCAGAGTGATCAAGGTTTATGCTTTGACAAATGTGACGAATTTCGCCAATCCGTGCTCTTCGTCGGCTCCGAGGAGCAGAAGACATTTTACCGTAGCAGTTTGAATGGACACCGGGTTGGTTAATTGCAACTGTCAACTGTTTGAGCATAAAGGTATACTTTGTCGACACGCGTTGAGGGTTTTTAGCGCCAAGAATGCTCGTGAAATCCCTCCACAGTATATCTTGGAACGGTGGACGAAGGAAGCCAATAGAGTCCACGGTCACATTCCTTACGTGCCCAATGTTTCAGTTGATTTCGAGCAATCTGAGACGCTGCGATATAATCACCTTTGTAACATCATGCACGGTTTATCATTGGATGCAGCGTCAACATTTGATGGGTACAGGTATCAAGTTGAAGCAGCCGCACGGGATAAGGCTAACCTTGCACAGTTTAGGATGGCATTACCAGAAAGACGGGACACTCCGACTAGTCGGACGACTCCAGCCGGTAGATTCAATCGAGCTTCACAGCCAGTCATTGACGGCACTAGCCTGCAAGGTGAGGAGGACGACATTTTTGATCCGATTATTTCTCAAACAAAAGGGCGAAAACGAGCAATACGCATGAAGAATCCGATTGAAGAAGCAACGGGTCAAAAAAAATTGCGAAAGTGTGCGTTGTGTAATAAGATGACTGATCATGACAAGAGAAACCATTATAAAGTGTTAGGTATCGAACCTGGCAGTATGGTCGAGGAGGACGATGATGATGATCAGTGTTAGGGTTAATGTTTCAGTTGTATAAATTGAACTTTTATAATGTTTAAATTTGTGATTTGGTTTGTGGAATCATAACTTCCGAAAAATTACGTAATTTTTTTTGTCACATTTATTTTGCTCATTGAACCTTAGGTACGCTAGTTAGCCCATTTGTATCAATTTCAAAAAAAAAACGAGAGGTTATCCTACGAAGGGCCTGTTCGGGCACACTTTAGGGTCCAATTCATAGCTTCTGAAAAATTACGTAATTTTTTTTGTCACTTTTTTTTTGCTCATTGAACCCTAGGCACGCTAGTTAGCCCATTTGTATCAATTTCGAAAAAAAATGAGACACATTATTTTTTGCGTTATCCTACGAAGGGCCTGTTCGGGCACACTTTAGGGTCCAATTCATAACTTCCGAAAAATTACGTAATTTTTTTTGTCACTTTTTTTTGCTCATTGAACCCTAGGCACGCTAGTTAGCCCATTTGTATCAATTTAAAAAAAAACGAGACACATTATTTTTTGGGTTATCCTACGAAGGGCCTGTTCGGGCACACTTTAGGGTCCAATTCATAACTTCCGAAAAATTACGTAATTTTTTTGTCACTTTTTTTTTGCTCATTGAACCTTAGGCACGCTAGTTAGCCCATTTGTATCAATTTCGGAAAAAAAACGAGACACATTATTTTTTGGGTTATCCTACGAAGGGCCTGTTCGGGCACACTTTAGGGTCCAATTCATAACTTCCGAAAAATTACGTAATTTTTTTTGTCACTTTTTTTTTGCTCATTGAACCCTAGGCACGCTAGTTAGCCCATTTGTATCAATTTCAAGAAAAAAATGAGACACATTATTTTTTGGGTTATCCTACGAAGGGCCTGTTCGGGCACACTTTAGGGTCGAATTCATAACTTTCGAAAAATTACGTAATTTTTTTTGTCACTTTTTTTTGCTCATTGAACCCTAGGCACGCTAGTTAGCCCATTTATATCAATTTCGAAAAAAAAAACGAGACACATTAATTCAATTTCAAACCTTAATATCCAAAATCTAACAATAGTAATAATAAAACATACGAACGTCTACTACATCTCAGGATAATGGTAAGGAAGGCGTCTAGCTACACCCTTTTTCAGCTCCCAGGCTATCCTATATCTAAACGTCAAGGCATCGTTTCGAGACCACGTATCATATTCGAGCACATCTGAGCGAGCTATGTAGTCCATGTACTTGAGGACGTAAATCCCGCAATCATGACTGTTATATTGCTTTGGTCGGTTTTCTATCGTCACGACCGTCCAAGGATCTATCATTGTTTTGCTCGTGATGGCTTCCCCCTTAAAATGTCGACACGCTAGTGGAATGATAGTAGTCTGCATCCAACAATAAAAAGGTTATCAAGCCTATGTAACAAGAAGAATAGACTATGAGCGAAGGTCAAGATATAAACTAACCACCGCATTGATGTACGTGGAGTACATCTGCGCCAGCTGCCGACCAGGTCCGTCTTCCCTTAGGCTATCGTATATGTGGACCACTTTATTCTCTGGAAAGAGAACTAATAGGAAGAAGTGGCTTGCATGAAGAGCAGGTAGCATGATTAGGTTCGCCTCAGCTGCGTGACATTGATAGTCCGCGTTCAAGTAGGAAAGCACGTTTGCAGATGGTCTCCATTCACCCTTGCTTGTCCCTCGCTTCCTCCTCCATTCTGTGAACTCCTTCATGCTATTCACCATGAAAGGGATAACAAAAGAGGCATACATGTTGAGCTTCAAAGTTTGGCAGGGGTTATAATTTAGCTCTCTAACACGCAGCAGATCTATATAAGCGTCCATGACAAAATTTGAAATATCTGTGTTCGGCGCCAACAGTCTTAGATCAGAGTGAGCTAGGAATGAAGCAACAGGAAAGTCTGCTGTAGCGATTGGCTCATGCCCAAAGTAGTGCCGGTCGATCCAATCCCTTTTGGCCGGACTCAATGGCTTCGTCGGTTGTCCTTTATCCGACCGGATGCTTGGGCGCGATGCCTGGATTCCTACTTGGGTCACCTGAATCTGGGGCTGAGAGTCGTATGCGTCAGGAGGCAAGCGAGTAGACGGCTCCCACACCTGACTCTGGGGCTGATAGTCGTACGCGTCAGGAGGGAAGCGAGTAGACGGCTCCCACACCTGACTCTGGGACTGAGAGTCGTACGCGTCAGGAGGCAAGCGAGTAGACGACTCCCACACCTGACTCTGGGGCTGATAGTCGTACGCGTCAGGAGGCAAGCGACTAGACGGCTCCCCTTGGTAACCCCGGTACGCAAGACTAAAGTTTTGAACTTCAGTCTTGTACCTCTCAATGGACCTCTTGAGATTGTCAGGAGCCTGCGCGACAAACCAGTCAAACCCCTCCAGCTGCTTGAACACCTCAGTGCCCTGGTCAACCTAAAAAACATGCATACAAAATATGGCTAATCATTTCAGGCATGGTAGATAAGGTGCGCAAATAAAAATTGAAACAACACTAGCATGACTTACAATGTTCAATGCCCAGAACTGGTCATAGATCTCACGTGGCGCATACGATGTCTTCCTCGCCTGGGAAGGGCGATTCACCCTCGTGCGCGTCACCTTGAGAAACCATTGCAGGTACTCCTCAATGCTGATGCTGTCGGCCTTCAGCGATACAAGGCTATCATATGTTTCTTGCCAGGTATTCCACTGTTGCACCTCGTCGCTCAACAAATTCAAGGCATCAGGCACCTCGAAGTTCGGCCCTCGACCACTCCTGTATGGCCGCATGTCTACAGCGGGTTTTGGTATCCCTTGTAGACAGCCAGCTTGCCTCATAGCTCGATCGGGCATCTGAAACTCACATACTTCGAAGTGAATAAGCGGCACCCGAACCAAACCTGCCAGCACGTACGACACCGGAAGTTGCCAACACCACTCATCCAACCGATGCATCACCTTGCTATATGGCTGCCACGTCACCTGGGATGCATTGAGTATCTCTAGTTCCCCCCGATAGAACTTTAGATGGTGGTGCGGGTCTACCCGTCTCCTCCGGTTGGTCGTAGGCCCCCAGGCCCACACCCTAGGCCACGTCTCATCGGAATATTCCCGCGGTTGTGGACGACCCGTGGGTAGCCTCTCGTAAGACCAAACCTGTGAATGCAAACATTATCTGGAATTAGCACATTAATGCTAGAATATATTGACACGTCAACCAAGAAAATAAATGCTCAAACCTGTAATAGAGTGAGGCAGGCGGCAATGGACTTGGCACCCTTTCTCGTAGCTTTGTGCAGTGCTCGATATAGGTGCGCAAGGACAGCTGAACCCCACGAATACGAGTATACCTCCTCAAGATCCTCCAAGAACACCATATACTTCGGATGCACCGTGTTTTTCGAATGCGTCGGAAGTAATATGGCTCCAATAATATACAGAAGGAATGCTTTCGTATACGTCACGAAATCGTGAGGAGTGTATTCATCCGGTAGCACGCCATACTGCTCTCTCAGCCATTTAAGTTTGATGCCGTTCGTTGTAAGAGCTTCCCTCGGAATTCCCGAGAAATACTGCCTAGCCATCTTCGCTATGGATGCAGACGTTTTGCTCGAAGTAATGGGTTTGCCGTGACATGGGATTCCAAGTATAAATCCGACGTCCTCTAATGTAATAGTCATTTCACCAAACCGGAAGTGAAATGAGTTCGTCTCGCTCCTCCATCGTTCAACTAGAGCGGATATAAGGCAATCGTCGTGTCGAGACCAAATCCCGGGATCGGTGAACATAGATAAATTTTGACGGTGTAATAGTTGTATTTGTTCCTCGTTTAGTACCCACTCATCGTGGTGACTTGTGCTTTGAATTGTTTCCAAAACACCCCTATCGACACCGTCAAATACGTGCCTCGCGACGTGGTCATCGTCATCGTATAGGATTGATGTATCATGAGGTCCGGCGTTGAAATCCATATATCTAAGAACAAAATATAATCGTAAACCAACTTAGTATCCATAATATTTACATTCCAAAACTATAAATGGATCTTTAACCTAGCTTACCAACGCATTAGCAATAGTAATTATCTCATTATTTCAATGTATTAAAACAATTCCTCACTTCTCACAACTCCGAACGCTTAATTACGCTAGTTCCCTAAAATTTAGCGCCAACGTGGTTATTTAGCAATATACCCCCTGATGGCCGCTACAGCCCCAACACCTCAAAACCGCTTTAAAACTACTTTTTAAATGTATTACATCAATTATATACCAAATATTTTTTATATCAAATTTTAAAGGGGATGAGTTACCAAAACACCCCCAACTTAAGCAAAATACCCCCTGGCAGCTATCAACCCAACAAACATCTCAGAACAACTTTAAAATAACTTTTCGGGTGTCTTACACTCCTACTCTTTCCTCCAGTTGCGGAAAATTTTACAATGTTCAATTACCAAAATACCCCCGATGAGCGGCAAATTACCGAAATGCCCCCGGGGGTTCATTATCACCCTAACGCCCCAAACCAGCTTCAAAACAACATTTCAGGTGTTTTACTTACATTTCTGGACTAGAAAGTCCTTTGAAAAACTTAACACCGTAAAATTACCAAAATACCCCTCTCGGGGTGGCAAATTACCAAAATGCCCCTGGCATCAGAACAAGAACAAGCTCAAAAGTGCTTTGAAATGCTATTTTAAGCTTCCCAAATTCATTCTTGATCTAAAAAGTATTCTACGGACTTTTCGCCCAAAAATTCCGAACCGGTGTCCGGATCGAGCGCTTAAAAGCCCGTTCGGCCAAAACAATAGCTAACGACTTCGGAATGGCCCAAACTCCTGGGGGATGGAACTTCCCAACATCCTAGGATTCTCATAAAAGTTTTGCGTGAAATCGCGCTGGCTTGATATTTTAAATTACACTGCAAAGTTACAAGGTTCCCCGTATCAGTTAACCCCTTTCCAGTATTTGAAAAAATCTGAAATTTTTCCTTGATATAGATCTTTTAAAAATAACTAGGGTCTCTTTTTCGTACTTTGGCAAAATCTAGCTCTAGCTATTTTTTATAAATTCGTGAAAAATCCTAATTTAGACGCCCTAAAAAATCGCTATTTTGGAATCTATAAATGTAATACCGCTCATCCGATTTCCGATTAATCTGATTTTTGTTTCCTTCAATTTGTATTTTCGTTATCTTCGATTTGAGTCTACAATGACTATTTTTGAACTTTGAAATTAACATTGAATTATAAGAAAACCCAAAAAATACTTACTTGTTTTGACTTGATATATTTAAAGAAAAATCAACCGATCTTCTAGCGGTTATCCACCGAGCTTCTAGCGTAAATTTTTTTTGTTTGTATTGTTGTAGGTGAGATATGGAGTATGAAGATAGTTGGTAAAGATGATGGAGAATGGAAGAAAGGGTTCGGGGAGGAGGGATTATAAAGAGAAAAAAGCGAAGGAAAGAGAAGAAAGAAGACAGAAAAAAAAATCCATGAGTGAGGGGGGAGGACACCACGTGGCATCACTGGAGGGGGAAGGGGGGCCATGGGGGCATCACGGGGGGGGACACCACTTGCGGGGGTGGGGGACCGCAACACTTTGTTGCGGTTAGGCATGGTGGGGGGACGGGGCCACGTGGCGGGGGAAGGGGTGCCACGTGGCGGGGGAGAGGGGGAAGGGGACACGTGGCGAGGAATTGGGAAGGGGGACCGGGGGAAGGGGGCCAACCGCAATAAAGTTTTTCGGTTGGGGGCATAGGGGGGCCATGGGGGGAGGGGAGGACGGGGGGAAGGGGGCCATGGGGGGAAGGGGGAGGCTACGTGGCGGGCGAGGGGAGGATGGGGGAAGGGGGAAGGCCACGTGGCGGGGAAGGGGGACACCACGTGGGGGAAGGGGGGCCAACCGCAACAAAGAGTTGCGGTTGGGCAGGGGGGCTGGGGGGAGACGGGGGGAAGGGGGAGGGAGGCGATGGGGGGAAGGGGGAGGGGGGGCCATGGGGGCACAACCGCAACAAAGTGTTGCGGTTGTGTATTTGGGAGTAATAATGGCAACCGCTACTCTTTGTAGCAGTTGGGTGGAGAAATTTTATTTCTCCACCGGTCGATAGGGATCGGCTCCCATATATATATATATATATATATATATATATATATATATATATATATATATATATATATATATATATATAATGCTAGTATTGGCAAGTTGCCAACTCTCTGGTTAGTATCATTTTCAATCCCTCAACTTCTAAGTAATTCACTTAAAACACCTCATACTTTTCAAAAGATTAAAATTGACCCTCTCAAGATTAGAATACTCTTAAGATTAGAATATGTCATTTCTGATCAAAGGAGAATTTGACAATACAAAACTGGTATCAGAGTCAAGTCAAAGGCGAGATTCAACCGAAAAATTTATGAAAAATTGAGATAACATGATTGTTAAATCAAATAATTGATGTATCTTTTGAAACTTTAAATATCTGTAAAACTCTAAACAAGATAATATCTTACATATTAACTGAATTATACAACTCAGTTAAAGGATGGGAAGTGAAAACTACGTCATAAACTCAGATAACTTCTTATCAAACTTTGGAAGTTATGACACTACCAATAAGTACTATAGCAACGAAACTTCATATATATTTGAAGAAATTATAGCTTACAATGGTAGTGAAGGAAAAACCCTCTTCGAGTGGCCCAAAAGACACCATAGATCCCGTAAAGGGAATGTGTGTAGAAGAAATAGAAAAAATAATAAACGACTACTTAGACAAAGTAGAAAAAGAAAAATCAATGATGGATAACATAGATCCAGCTTTTATAAAAGAACATCAATATAAAAAAGAAGAAAAAAGAGTTATATCAGAAGTAAATAAGGCGTTTTCTAATATGAATTTATGGAGCGGAGAAACCAATCCAAACTATGTAGGAGCGTGGAATTCAGAATTAAATTTAGAACACTACAAGAAACAGGGCCTTTAGCGACCGCAATTAGCGACCGTCCAAAAAAGCGGTCGCTAAGTCACAGTTTAGCGACTGCTCTTACTAACGGTCACTAATTGCGGTTAAAATGTGGCGAAGTCAACAAAAAAAGTGACATCTAATTTAGCGACCACCTTTAGCCACCGCGACAGCAGTCGCTCAATCGAAAGTATAAAAGTAACCCTGAACTCTCTCTCTTTCTCTCTTCCCTACACAACTGTGCGCTGCCTCTGTCTCTACCAACACCGTGCACTGCCGCCGAAGACCACTTCCTCGACGCGAACCCTTCCCCGTGGGCAAGCCCTAATCTCCCCAAACCCGCCGGCAAGCCCAGCACTTTCTCTCTCTTTTTTGTTTCTCTCATCTTACCTGGTTCAATCTAGGACCCCAAAGGTAACTTCTAATCTGATAGATTCAATTTTTACTGCATGGATGTTAGGTTACGCTTTATTGATCTGAATTTGTTTGAGCTTTTTTTTTGTGATACTTAGATTTACTGTCAATTTTATAGAAGTTAGGGTTCCAGATCAAAAGGGTCCTTGATCTTAATTTGTCAATTGTTGATGTAGATTTGATTTGGTTCTTGATTTTTCTGAGCAAAACTGAAAGATGAATGCGTGTTGGATTCCTAGTTACCTAATCTATTGTATGCATAATCTTCCATGTGATCTGTAGTTTATTCCATTTGAAAGTATTTTAATATATCTCAACTTGCCAGCTCCAGTGGAAGATGAAGACTTTAGCCAACTAGAGGAATTTGCAGTTTCTGATGCTGAATTCATCAATCCCATCAGAGTTTAACACACCATTCATAGCCATTGACAAGTTTTTGAGGTTAAAATCTTCACTTTACTGCTTGCCTTTCTCTGTTGAACTAAGACTTCATTAGGCTATTTGGTCAATTATGTCAAACGGGTTATGCTGATACAAATTTCTTGAAAATGCCCAATAGAATGTGGACAAGTTCTGCATTGGTAGTTATGATACATTGCTTTGAGATTGTCACAATTCTTCAAGTGTTTTAAGACTTTTGGTCATAATGTGGCATACTCTGCAGTGGTGGTAACAGAAGAGCAGCAAGTTCACTTTAATCTACATTTCTTTCTAGTCATACATAAGAGTTTTGCTTGTGGAGCAAGAACTTTGTCTGTGAAGTTGGTCCTTTTAATTTTGTTAGCTGGTTCTGTTTTTCTGTTTCAGCTGTTTCTTGTGACCTGTTGCCACTCCTTTCTTGTGATCTGTAGCAATTAATCTTCCATGAATGCGTGATGTTTGATGTACAGTAGTTTATTCTTTTTCTCGTAGACCTAAAAGCTTTGTGACTGTACGAGTTATTGATTCAATACATTATGTGCTCTTTATGTATTAAAATTATATATGCTATTTATTTACACGATTTTGTTTAATTTGATAGTTTTCAGTTAGATAATAAGTAGACCCGCACCACAGTATTCGTGGCTGAGTGAATTTGTCATGGTGCTTAGTTGTTTGCAGTAGGATGGAATACTTTTTGGATTTATCAAAGACATGATGCCACAAGCTTCCACTTTAAGTCCTTCAATAGGTAATTTTGAGATCTAAAAATGATGTTATTGCTGAAAGTAAATGGTGATTGATGTGTCATTAAGGAGTGATGATTCATTGTATAACTATATGTTTAGGCACTTTGAGTTAATTAATTCCTTTGGGTTAATTTGAAATTAAATAAATATATTCTTTAGAAAACCAAAGAAGTTAGTGTATATTATGTTAGTGTAATGTTCAATAACACTCAGTTCTGCTTTTCTACTAAAATCCGCTGAAAGCTTCTAATTTCGAATGATAAATTTTTTGTTTTCAGCTTAATATTGGTCGCTATTTCCTTTCTAATGCTACAGGTAATGTTAATCTCTCCAAGTTAATACTTGTAAGAGTCACATTGTTTTCCCCCGTTTAATTTAAGATTGTTAAGACAGAAAGAACCTTGAATAAATAGTAAAGACGCATAACGCCTTCTGATATAGTTCTATAATCATGTTGAATGTTTGATTGCAAGAGGAAGTCTGTCTTGCTCTCGTGTCAAAATGTAGAGCTATGTTATTGTTCCTGAGTTTAAATTGGGTAACATAAGCACCATGGATATAAACTCATGCAAGTACACGCAGAAGAAAGATGAAAAAGATATGTTTTTCTCTAAGTTAGGCAAACCCTGTCCAAGAAAAGTAGACAGTTAACTTGTTATGTGCTAAGTTAGTACCCTTAGATATTTTGGTTAAATGAAGTGAAAAGATGCAGCTAAGATATTGTTGATTCTTTCTGAAAAAGGTTGTCCAAGTCGTTCTGTTTGTTTTGCTATATGTTGCCTTCTAAATGTCATCTTTTTCTTTTATTTTACTGTCAATTCTTTTTGTTTGTTTTGCTATTCATTTTTCTATAATCTTCTTTCTTTGTTTTAATGTTAGTTTTTTTCTCTGTTTTAGGTACTTAATTTCTACATCCAGGGGCGGAACTACGTTGTGGCGAGGGGGGGCTGAAGCATCCCCTGAATTCTGAAAAGAAAAAAAATTGGTTTTCGAGAATCGCACCACCCCGTTCCCGAGACGTCGTTCCCCAATACCCGTTCCCCGAGACCACACTCGGCTCTCTCTCTCTCTCTCTCTCTCTCTCTCTCTCACACACACACACACACACACCGGTAGATAGTAGACTTAATGATCAGCGACTAGATCTAGCCATTGCCGGCGACAGGACCAGATTCTTGAAGAAACTCCAACTGGCGAGCATATCTTAAAGAAACACCTGACCGCTGGTGACCAGATCTCCGAGTCTCCATCCGACCACGCGACCAGTCACCAGATTTGCTTGGTGGAGTTCCACTGCTTGACGCCGTCCAACCACGTAACCACGAGACGCGACCAGCTCTGCTTGATGGAGTGCCTCACCCTGCCAGCGACCGCGAGTTGCTGCAGTGCCACCTGTTGACGTTGACGACAGAGTGACTAGTGACGGATGATTGCTGATTTGCTGATTTGCTGGGCGCTGCCTCACTGGGCTGTTGGCCGCTTGAGTGCACTATGCAGAATGCTTGTCTGTTGTCTCATTGTTTGTTGTCTCTTCCTTCAAACCTCATAATGGTATTGTTTCCTCTTGTTGTTTTGGTATGTGGGTCGAGCTTTGATTTTGAAATTATAACGTAATTGACAGGTTCTTTAACTTGTTTTGATTCAATTATACTTGCAATTTTTTGAACTTTCATGATGGATATTCATTTGTGGATTGTTTTGGTATCTTGGTCGAACTTGAATCGTGGTTTTTTGGCATGATTGGCCTGTTGTATAGCTTGTTTTGGTTCGATTATGAGGTTTAGTTATTGACTTCTTTGATGGGTTTTCAATTCTTGGTTATTTTGGTATCTGAGTCGAGCCTGGATTTGAAAGAGTGTAGGATAATTGACCTGTTCTTTAACTTGGTTTGAGTATAGAAATAGAAACTTGAGCTCAATATAGACATGCATATAGTAGGTTGTTTGTGGTTATGTCTGAATTTTATGTTGGTTTTCAATATTCCTCTTGGAACTTTATGATCAAATGTTGTATTAGTTTGAGGAATCAATTTGATAGTAGTTCATAGTTGCTAAATTGAACTGTTAAAGCACATCTTTTTGGGAAAAATTGTTACCTGCTTTATGGGATTCTGTTAGATTGTATAGCTCTTAAAAACTAATGCTTGTATAGTATGTGAATTTCTTGATCCAGACGTTCTTTTAGAGGGATTAGATTTATGACGTCGTAAGAAACTAATAAAATTTTTTCTTTTCTCAGTGAGAGATGATTTTATCACTCCATCTTAATTAAATAAATTTATTATTAAAGCATTATTTTTGTCTGTTGGCGACTAAAATTAATTATTGTTGTCGACAAGGAATATTGCTAAAAAAATTTATTAAATTAATAAAAAAATTTGCACCCCCTGAAAAAAATTCCTGCTTCCACCCCTGTCTACATCTGCAGGGCAAAGTTGATGACAATTGCTAAAGTGGAAAAGCAAGATTAATGGACTCCTGAATGTATTAGCTATAGTTTTTAAACCTTATAGAGATGTATTTAAGTTTGTGATAGATGACTTAGGTTTTTGTATGAAACATGTGATTGCTTGATGGTTTGTATTTCGAATCAAATGCCATAGATTAGAGTTGTCAAACGGGCCGGGCGGCCCGTGGGCTGGCCCGGCCCGGCCCGGTTCTGGCCCGGGCTGGCCCGGCCCCGTCCATGAACAGTAGCGGCCCAGCACAAGCGGGCTTGGGGCCTGGGCCTGGACCAGGCCTTCAGATTCTGCGAAAAAGCCCGGCCCGGCCCGGCCCGAAGTCGGCCCGGGTCTGGCCCGGTTTTGGCCCCACCACTTGTTTGAATTTTTTGCTTTTCCCCCCTTTTCTTCCACCCCTTTTCCAAAATTTCACTTTTACCCCCCCAACAGCAATATAACGGCTAGTTTGGGGGGTATTTTAGTCTAACCTATATTTTTCAACTCCTTTACACTCTTACCCTCCCCAACAACTATAAACGGATAGTTTGTAGGGGTATTTTGGTCTTTTGTGAAGTTTCTAAAATCTATAAATTCACACCATTTCTCTCTAATTTTTCACACCAATCTTCTTACTCTCTCTTACCTAAACATTCTATATTTCTACAAGCTTTGCTACTATTTTCCTCTCCAATTACTACTCTTGCTAATTACTACTAGTATTTACTAATTAGTACTCTTGTTTATTAATTACTAGTCTTGCTAAATTCTTTTTAATTACTAACTCTCTAATATTTGTTACTCGTTCATTCTTTTAATTGTTATGTGTTAAGATTTTATTAATAAAGCTCACCAAGAAGAGTATGAAAATGTTTAACATATAATAAAAAATATAATGACTAACAAATAAATATGTATATACATACATACATATATATGTATAGTACTTATAATGAAATAAAAGGATAAAGATTATGTTCGTTAAATTGTGAATATTGCCTAGAGATGAAATTTAAAATTGAATAACAAGAAAAAAAAAAAGGGCCCGGGCCCGGCCCAAGCCCGGCCCTAGATATTGGGCCTAGGGCCAGGGCCTGGACTGGGCCTAGGTTTGCCTTCGGCAGGCCCGGCCCGGCCCGGCCCCACAGCAGGCCCGATGGGCTTGGGCTGGGCCGGCCCAAGCCCGGCCCTTTGACAACTCTACCCTAGATGTTTGTAGGATTTTATCGATGCTATTACTATAAATTGTAGAAGCACCATTTAAAACTATATATATTTTTTTATTCAGAATGCACTTTTCTTGACGAACGGATTCGTCAAGGAAGGTATCTTCTTAGAGTAATGACATATCTAATTTTTAGCAAAGTCCAGGTTTAGCGACCGCAATTGCGGTCGCTAAACAGAATAAAGTGATTGCTAAAAAGATATTTTAAAATTAAAAAAAATGCGACGGCACCTTGCTTCACTAAATTTGGTCAACGCGATCGCTAAAATTAGCAACCGATTAGGAAATGTGGTTGCTAAAGTTTAGCGACTGGACCTCTGGCGACTGCATATACCCCTTTAGCGACCGCTAGCAGCGGTCGCTAAAGGGGCAGTTTCATGTAATGGAAAGGAAATCTAAATTCAATAACGCCTTTATAAGGAAAATTTTAAAACAAGAATTTGTACCTAAAATGAAAGAAATGAGCCCGTAAATCAATACGGCATATATCTTGACATCGATTGTATTTCAAATACTGAATAAACAATTGATAATTGGGCACAAGCCTTAAGAATTGTTATAATATGTGGTAATTTAATAGAAAGGCATGCTATGAAATATTTTATTTGAGCAATCCTGCGAGGAAACGTAGCTAAGTTCTGGGATAACATAGCAGATAATGAAATGATAGCAAGCTTAGCATTTCTGAAGAATAAATAATGTTTTATGCAGATAACCTCAAACGAGAATTCTGCGGAATATCTATAAATAATATAGGTATTCAAGAAAAAGGTGCTTTCACAAATTTAACAAAATTACAGATATGTGATATGTACTATTTTAAAAATTACACTTCTGATTTTAAAAAATACTTTGACAAGTTAGAACTCAGAGACAACATCTATTGGCAAAAGCAATTTATTGCCAAACTCCTTAAACCATGGGACGAGTTAGCAGAAAAAGAATTTACGAAACTCCTAAATGACGGAATGCTTTGTGATTCCTTAGGAAGAAGGATTGCAGCTGTAGAAGAAATTCTAAAGAAATATTGTATAGAATGGCAGGCAATAAAAGATATGAAAAAAAATCATATGAGTTATGAATTTTGTTCTAAAGTCGATAACATGGTAAATAGTTATGGATGCGAAAAGAAGCCTAACTTCACGAAGAAAAAATTCCAAAAGGAAAATGTCTGGAAACGAAAAAAGATATGTAGAGAAATGGAAAGATTTTCAGACCAGAAAATTTAATCCATCAAAGAAAAACCAAAATCATTGGAAGATATATTAGAAAGAAATCTAATATTCCATATAAAAAATCTTCATCTCCAAAAGCAAAAACACCAGAAGAGTGATTGTTGTTGGTTATGTGGCGAAAAAGGATATTATGCAAATAAATGCCCAAGTAAAAAAAGAAAAAAAATATAAGATCTTTTTTATTTGCTGAAGAAATATACGAGCCAGCATGGGAATACGAATTAGATTCTGAAGACAAAAACAGAAGAGCTTGTTTCATACCACTACGAATCTGATGATAAAATAACATCAGATAATGAACAAAGTTTAACATAAGTTGAAAAGGTGTAGGCACGATATTCATGATGTCAGAAACCTACGACTATGAAGAAGAGATGATTCCTTTCTAATGACATAATTAGTCAAAGTGAATCAATTGAGGAAGAAACTCCCGGTTCTACTATAAGCCATTGGGAGATAACTAAAATCAGAGTTGAAAAATATATTAAAAAATTCCATTCAGATTTAGGAGTAAGATGCATGTAGATATTTTTTAAGGAGAAACCTCGGAAGGTCAAACTGAAGAAAGAATACTAGACATTCATCTCTTCAAGACAGATAAGGCAAAACAATACCTTAGAGAAGGATATCACTATGTCCATATTGGTATGATACAAGTGAGTCTTTGTCCACTTGAAATTATGAAAAAACGGCAAAGTTGGAAGCGTAAAAATTCTCAAACATACAACACTAGCATGTGCTCACATAAGTTGACATGCTGTATATATGTATGTACATACATACAAACAGATACGGAATCAGATTTTGCAAGTGAGATTACATTAACAAATAATAAGTAATACACGTATATTGATAAACGCTAGTAGAATCCAGCGCATACATATTCAAAACCATGCATAAGCCGCAATACTTATAACAATTCTAGATTATGAACGAATAAATGATTGGTTTGTGAACTTATGTGATTGATGAGACGATCAAATGATTTCTCTGGAATAAATTGCGTAGATCTACTTGCCAATGCCGCTAAAAAATTTGTGAGAAGAAAGAATGAATGAGTTTCGAAGAAAGAATGAATAAGAGTTTCGAAATAGATTTGTAGGGGGGTCAGGTCCGCTACATAGTATAGCGGACCGAAAAACCGTCAAGTTGTCCGCTACACAGTATCGCGGACAGTTGGATAATGACAAAGCAACAGTCCTGTCACCCCAGGATTGATGTGACAACTGTCAGGGGGGTTGTGGATGACTTGACCACTATCAGTCAAAAAGTCGTCCGCTACACAGTGTAGCGAATTACTTTTTGACTGACAGTGTCAGGCCAAAAAAGTTATCCGCCATACAGTGTAGCGGACGAGAGAGGAGGGGCAATATGGTAAAAAAAAGTCCGTCCGCTACACTATGTAGCGGACGACTAACAACTTTTAAAAAAAATAAAGATCTGGGCTTGCTAGCACTATCAACTGATCAACTCCATATATATATATATATATATATATATATATATATATATATATATATATATATATATATATATATATATATATATATATCACATTACTGCTTATGTGAACACTCTCTCACCTTGCCACGTGAACTTTTCTTTATTATACTTTTTTCAATTTTAATCTTGAATGTCTTCTCTCTCTAGAGACAGCTTACACTATAACAACCTAAATTTTAGTTATTATTAACTTCATACCTACAATATCTAATCTTGTTGAGAAAAAGATTTAAATCTAAGTAGTTATCTTCTTAGTTTTTTTTCTAAAACCTCTATATATGTTTACTTATATATCTCTTGTCTTTTTCAGAATTTTGTTATGGCAATTTGACTTCAAAATGAATTTCAAAAATTTTAAACTCAATGATCCTATATTTAAAATTCCAAAATCTCTCATAATAAAATAATAAGTTGACCTTCTGCTCCCTTTATTTGAGAAAATCACCTTTTAAATATGTGAAATAGATATTTAAAAATTTTAAACCTACAATCCTACTTAAGTTCCAAAAATATATCTCACAATATGATAATAAGTTACACCAATCCATCCCGAACTTGGTGACCATAACTTCCCTTGAAATAATCTCATTTTATGAAATTTAAAATTTGACAATTATCTCAATGCTGAGTCTATCTTTCTCTCTCTTACAAATCATAACCCTTTAGCTACTTTACTTATATTTTTATTTATCTAATTGTTATATTTAATTTGTTATCTTGAGATATCAACACTTATTTTGTGACTCAAATGACCATCTCTACGTTTCTATTCCTCTATTGTGCCAATATTTTTTTTGGTCGATAGATTTGATTGCGATGTTCATAATTCTTCAATTGAATTGTCAATTTCTCATCGTTAGATTTTGTTGAATTGTACGGTATATATTAGGATGCGAGATTTTTCACCATTGTTTTATCACTTTTAATTAGTTTTTCCGTTAAGTTTTAATATTAGATATTTATTTTAGGTGATCATTATATGAATTCTATCACTTTTTGTTCCAATCTTTGTCAAAGAATTTTAATCTCGTATTTTTATTATTTTATTTACGTAATTTATTGTCTGTGGTCGTTCCCGTATACAACGCATGATATCAAAATTAGTTTATGATAGACAGTAATACTTAAGAGGACTATTTTAAGGATAATTAGGGAATTGGACAAGCTTCTTCAACGAATTATTTTGATTTATACGATGGGGAGTGGGAAATAATTGCGAAAAGGAAAATGAGGAAGGTGTGGGATTCGTAGGAACCAGTGGGAAGAAGTCAGCTCATCCTAAGAAAGATAATATGTAGGGAGACAACAATTAATGGCAAACAAAGCTGATCCTATTCCTTTCGATTAATCCCCCACTCCACAGTTCCAAGCTCTCTCTCTCTCTCTCTGGCTTAAGCCAATATTTTTGTTTTCTTTCATACTATGATGCTTTCTCAGAACTCTTTTTGACACAACGCAGCAAAAGGACGAATAAGGAAATTTTGTCAGAATTTTTTTACTGTTATTTTTTAACAGCATTTTTTTATGTATCTTAATAAATAAATATCTCTAAAAATATTTAACAACTATAATTATCGTTATACAAAAGGTTGTAACTATCTTACTGAAAGACGGGTAAGAGCCAAAATATCTTAATTCCTCGGTTATGTTATCGGAATCCAATTCCGATGGTTGACAAGGTTCCTCAAATGTTCGCTGCTATTCTACATTGGAGTATCGGTCAGGGATTCCCTCTAGAGATGTCAAAGGGCCGGGCTTGGGCCGGCCCAGCCCAAGCCCATCGGGCCTGCTGGGGCCGAGCTGGGGCCGAGCCAGGGGCTGCCAACCGGGCCGGGCCGGGCCTGCCGAAGGCAAACCTAGGCCCAGTCCAGGCCCTGGCCCTAGGCCCAATATCTAGGGCCGGGCTTGGGCCGGGCCCGGGCCCTTTTTTTTTTTAATTCAATTTTAAAAAAAGTAACCTAATCTTATTCAATTTTAAATTTCATCTCTAGGCAATATTCATCTCTAGGCAATTTTAAATTTCATCTCTAGGTTTGAGGACTTGTTCGATTTTTTTCAATTTTTTGTTATTCAATTTTAAATTTCATCTCTAGGCAATATTCACAATTTAACGAACCTAATCTTTATCCTTTTATTTCATTATAAGTAATATACATATATATGTATGTATGTATATACATATTTATTTGTTAGCCATTATATTTTTTATTATATGTTAAACATTTTCATACTCTTCTTGGTGAGCTTTATTAATAAAATCTTAACACATAACAATTTATATAGAAAAATAATAAATGTATTCATAGGCCCTCCTCCTTTTATCCGGGCTTGGGACCGGCTGCTTGTAAACAAACAGGCGAAGTTACCTATTTTTTTATATATACGAAAAAATATATATCTTGCTTGTAAAAATTTATTTTATATATATGGAAAAAAAGTATATTTTGTGAAAAAATTTATTCTTAAAATTCTAACAATCAAAATAATAATGCATGTCTATCCAAAATATCAGCAATCAAAGATCAAGAAATCTGCAACGTCAACCAAAAGGATCAAAAGAGGAAAATAAAAACAAATTACCTAATCATCCAGAAGTACTTCAATATCCGAGTCACTGCTCTTCCTATCATCAATCGGTTTATCTTGCTCGCGGTATTTCGCATCAAGATAATCCTTCCAACATACACATAGCTCGAGCGACTCGGGGTTAAGACGACTCCTCCTGTCATCCAAAACCCTCCCGCTGGCTGAAAATGCCGACTCTGAAGCAACCGTGGAGGCTTGCACTGGCAGTACATCCCGTGCAATTTGGGATAAAGTTTTATACATGTTTTGATTTTGTTTCCAAAAATTTAACAAATTAAAATTAACCTGTTCTTGCCTTGATAAATCAGAATAATGATCAGTATTTGCATATACACCAATCTCATTAAAAGAGGAAAAAGTATACGAACCTGCCGAATTAGAAGTACCTTCACCTGGTAGTTGTCTTGCTACTAGATGTTCAAAGCCCTGAAGGTATGGCGCATAATACCTCTCAACAGTGGATGATGATGTAGCTCGCCCGCGCACGTCAGCAGAATTACGATAGACGTTGAACAAGTCCTCAAACCTCTTGCTCACTTTTGCTGTGAATGCGGTTGTCTCCTCTGCTGTGTAGCACATTAATTTCGATATCTCTTGTATCGAGGCGTTCACGCCATGCAACTTTAACCTAGGATCTAAACAAGTAGCCACAGTAAAAATAGCAGGCAGTTTACTCCAATATTTATTAAATTTTTGATCCATCACTTTTACTATTTCCTTAAAGGGTCCTATATATCTCCATTTTGTTAACATTGTAGCCATCTTCAGAATTTCTATTACAGCGAGAGGAGAGGTGGGATAGTACGTACCAGACAATAAATTGGTAGACGTGTAGAATACCTCCAAAAATTCAGCTAGGTATGTGGCCATCTGCCATTCCTCTTGAGTTGGCAAGCCGGCTGGGAACTGGGTTAGTAGAAAATGCGTATAGACTTCTCGGTATGCCAGAATGTGTAAAAGCATGTGGTATGTAGAGTTCCACCTGTGGACCACATCTGTAACTGCTCTCCTGCGAGGCATATTATATTGAACACACAACGTTTTAAATTGTTGTGTTCTCGGACTCGAGCTATTAACATACGCTGTCATACCCCTCATTTTGAGAAGAATATCTCCTGCAGCAGCTAAACCATCTTGAACAATTAAATTAATAATGTGACAAACACAACGAACATGAAATAATTCACCATTAAGTACAGGTTGAAGCGTCTCCTTTAAAGCTGCAACAGCAACTTTATTATTAGAAGCATTATCAAAACTAACACTCATAATCTTATCCTTAATTTTAAATGTGGTGCATGCTTTTAATATAAGAATAGCAATGTTCATTCCATCATGCGGATAAGGGAAGTGCTCGAAAGCGATGATTCTCTTGTGCATAACCCAATCTACATCAATCCAATGAGCGGTCACACAAGAATAACTAACAAAAGTAAAGGAGATTGCCAAATATCAGAAGTAAGACTAACTTTACCTTCAAATTTATCGAAATAATCGATAAGGCGTGCTTTAGCAGCATTGTACTGTCGGAGTGCATCGGATCTAGTTGTGTTTCTATGAACCTTTTTGTACAAAGGTTGAACGTATGTGTTCATATATCTAGAGTGCTTAGGATTATCGGCAAAAGAAAAGGCTTGTTCATCATGAATAACAAATTCAGCGAGACCGTCTCTTTGCTCTCGCTGATTATAAACAAATAACTTACCGTCAAAAGATAACTGCGTTTGGGTAGGTTCGACGTGGCCTTGTCGAGGTGCACACAGAGGGTAATGCCTGTTAAGATGTCCATTACCACTACCAGACGAAAATAATTTAGCGCAGTACTTACATCGAGCTTTTCGGATGCCGTCCACCATAACTACATCGAAATGATTCCAACACTCGGCTTTCTTTTTTTCCCTTTTGGACTTCTGGCTCATTACCGGAGGCATTGCTCGGCCCTTCTTCATCATGACCAGGCATAGGGTTGAGATTATGCCACGGAGTAGTAGCTTCGCCAACCGAGCTGCGTCCTTGACTATAATGCGGGGGGTCTTCATCAGGCGTGTATTCAAAATCTGGAATGTTTTGATTGAACTCCCAATTGGCTTGGGTATCTATCATACAGCCTGTACTCATTCGTCCAGGAACGAATGGTTGTGTTGGTGCTTGGATTGGTGTTTGTGATGGCCGTGGCGCTGGCGCTTGTGCTGGTGGTGGTGCTTGCGATGATGATGATGTTTTTCGTGATGACGATGCACGCCTCATTTTCTTCAATAATCCAGCCATATTTCGAGCTAAACTTTGTAAGAGTAACTAAATACACAAGTATAAGAGTAGTAATAAGAAATAACAATTAAAAGAATGAACGAGTAACAAATATTAGAGAGTTAGTAATTAAAAAGAATTTAGCAAGACTAGTAATTAATAAACAAGAGTACTAATTAGTAAATACTAGTAGTAATTAGCAAGAGTAGTAATTGGAGAGGAAAATAGTAGCAAAGCTTGTAGAAATATAGAATGTTTAGGTAAGAGAGAGTAAGAAGATTGGTGTGAAAAATTAGAGAGAAATGGTGTGAATTTATAGATTTTAGAAACTTCACAAAAGACCAAAATACCCCTACAAACTATCCGTTTATAGTTGTTGGGGAGGGTAAGAGTGTAAAGGAGTTGAAAAATATAGGTTAGACTAAAATACCCCCCAAACTAGCCGTTATATTGCTGTTGGGGGGGTAAAAGTGGAATTTTGGAAAAGGGGGGGAAAAACAAAAAATTCAAACAAGTGGGGCCAAAACCGGGCCAGACCCGGGCCGCAGACAGGGCCAGATCCGGGCCGCAGACCGGGCCGAATTCGGGCCGGGCTTTTTCGCAGAAAGTGAAGGCCTGGTCCAGGCCCAGGCCCCAAGCCCGCTTGTGCTGGGCCGCTACTGTTCATGGACGGGGCCGGGCCAGCCCGGGCCGGGTCGGGCCAGCCGCGGGCCGCCCGGCCCGTTTGACAACTCTAATTCCCTCCTTTCAAGTCCTATGTTGAGATAAAAATTTTCCAGTTTACCCAGGAATTCGTACTACTTGGGCTGTGATCTAGAAACTATTGACTACCTGTCTTTCGTCCTTTCCTGCTCACTGCCAATAGCCCAAAACAAAAACTTAGCCTGTTCTATAAGCCCTTTCGGTCCAAACCCCAGCTTTAATCTAAACAGGGATTCCCGTGGTGCTGTCCCACAACAACCACTTCCCCATTGATGAAATCTGATGTGTTGGAATTGTTGAAGAAAGGGGTACCTTTTGAACATTCGTCCAGCTATCAAACTGGTTCTGAGAAACAAATAATTGGCACAATTTTGTCACAACCATTTTCCTTAAACATGCTTTAATTCGTCTACAAAGTGTTGAATCCTCGATGTTCTAGGTGAGAAGGTGATTTGTGGATTCCAAATTAAATAGATAGAAGGTGGAATTTATGAATGAAAAACGCGGCAAAACGTTTAAACAAGTGTCAAGCTCTGCTTTAACCAAAGATTTACGGAATTCGGAGCAAAAATAATTCACAAGCTAACACGTGGCACACTCAAGAAGGAGGTTAGAAAACTGTAATTTGTGCAACTATAAAAGTCAAAGTTGGTCCTTTTGGCAAAATCTCTTCAGCAACATGGACAAACTAGCGTTGATTCTCCCTATAACTCTGTTTTCTCGAAGTAAATAGTTTTATCTTACTCGATTCAACCTTGTTTATCTTCATAATAGTCATTTAGTAATGCTTTGACTAAAGATTTTGTTGGTTCAAGTGTTCTATTAATTGAATTTGACCTTGTAAGCTGTGATTAATCATCTTATTTTAATGCTTTGCATAAGATTTAGTTAATTAGGAGTACGAGTAGATTAAAATGTAGTAGATTAAGTTAATTAGAACTAAAAAAAGTCATGAAAACTTTGGGCAAAAGAACATGAGAATTCTTTCCCAAATTCTCAAAATTGTTGGAATCAAGTTAATGGGCACTTTTGTCTAAAACTTAGCCGTTTGCCTGAGAAGTACGTTTCACAAATTACTTGAATCGAATAAATCATGGCACGCCCTTGCATTTTATTTTGTCTAAAGTACTTCCTCCATATATAAGCAACTGCACACCTTGATAGTAAAAAAAGTTCTAGTTACAATCTTAATAGTAGGAACAGCGTACAATCCCAGTATATTATCAAATAGTTTCGCACCGTTGGTCTATCCAACAGTGACAACAAGATTGTCATTGACACAAAAGTACCACGCAAAGTCGCATGCTTTCTGAAGATTATTGCACACTGTAATGGCGGCACCAAAAGGATCAGCACAATTTCTACCGGAACAATAACCAAAAAGGTCTCCCACATCATCAATAACGGTTCATTCCTCCTTGAACAGGAGGAGCCACGGATGCCATCGCCACTCCACGGTTTTGTCTATCCACATTTTCTTGCCATCCTAAAAACCAGCGAAACGAAAATATAACCATCAGAACAAGGCTGATACCACTTAATGAACAATTAACATAGGTAAAGTACAATGACATTTTAACATTGTACATCATTCATCATTGTCAACATAAATTGTACCGTAGCTAAGTTCTTGATTTTCTCAAAATGCAACATACATATTGTGATATACAACGTTTCGATGCTTTGCTACGGACAATTTATATGTGGCAAAGAGAGGAGGGGGGGGGGGGGGGGGCTGTGTAGGTACCTAGGGACATGTCGAAGCCACGGTGTTTGAGCTCGCGATACTCTTGACACAAAGCACATGCATCGCAACAGCAGTGAACCAGACAATCCCCACAAGGGTTTTCTGGCAACATGTATTGGCTCCTCATTTTAGAACGATAAAAGCAAGAGTACATGCATCCACAGCCCGTAACCATCGTTATCAACGCGTAAAGCGCCCCACTTACAACGCAAGCTGCGATCAAAGACCACCAAAACAGACCCTTAAAACCTTTGTCATCGTACACTTCGCCAGAACCGTAACATAAAAATGGAGGAAAATTCAACATATATTTCTCCACTTGAGGAGAAGTCTGCTAGAGATTTTTAGTTACGGTTGAACAATTAACATGTGAGACACGCCCAACTAAGATGCAATATTGAGGTCAAGAGAGAGGATCCAAATGAAACATTAACTGACATAACATACACAAGAAATTTATCAATGAGTTCATTTGACTTACAGGTTGATCCTTTGTCTACGATCTCCGCAATTTGTCCAAAGGTGATGCATGGACACCAACATGTTATGCAACCTGTAAAATAAAATTCATAAGGGAAAGATTTAGCATGTTAAACGTTCCAATGAGGATGTTTGAGCGTCTTAATTAAAAGACCATGTACAAAGCCATCCATTATTGCTAAAGATCAATTTGTCGCTAAAGATGGGAAGAAACAGCCTTTTTCTTGCAAACGGAATAGGATTTAGTTCCTTTAAGCCCATTCGCTATATTGAGAAGTTAGATCAACTTAAAGCGTATCAACTTACAGTTGGAGCAGTCGGAGGAGCAATCGCAGAGGCCGGTAGACCAATGCGAAGGAACTTGAGAGGGAGCGGAGAACCCTAGCGGAGTGCCCATCACAGGTTGGCTGCCGTATGGTGCTGTTGGCGGCGGAGATGCCATGAATTTCTGGTAATCAGTTGAACTTGAAGAATACATGATTGATCAACAGAGTTTTGGAGATGGAAAAATGGAATTAAAGAGAGACTTGTGAAAGCAAATAGATTTTGCAGAGAGTTTGTATAAGGCAGGTTTGGTTGAGATTCCCTCTGGCTAAAGTTTTATATGGGAAAGGATCGAGAGTTGAAGATAGGAAAGAGTCAAGAGCTTTGTATTTTATCCCCTGACATGAATTGTGTACAGAGCGTGTTTTCAATGACCTATGAGTCAACGTTGTTCGGTAAAAAGATGCATCTGACTGTATGTTAGGGGGTGTTGGGGGGGGGGGGGGGGGGGGGAAGATAATATAAAAGAAGTTTTCTGTACAATTTTTCTCTATATTGACGTGGTAACGGGGATAAAGATGGTATGCATCAGAGTATCTTATTTATAACAGTTTTACTGTAAGAAAACTATCACTTAATGTATTTTATCCCTATTGTTAAAATTTAAATGACATTTTTTTTCCTCATTAGTATATATTTAGCAACATCTTTTGTCACAAAATTACCGCTGTACATCATATGATTCTAACCTGTACTGAGGGTATACACATATATTTTTTAGTTAGGAGCAGTCTCTAGGTAAACTGCAATTCGTTATTAACCGCTCACTCATTCGTTACGTAACTTTTAGCCACACTTTTTATAATATCCTTTTCGATTTTGATTACAGACAAGTCTAACTTGTCTGTAACCAAGTTACAGACAAGTTTTGGCTGTTACGTGATTGTAGGAATTTTTCTTTAACCCGTTATATTGTAACAATTAATGCTGCTAAATGTTTGTAGTGACTTTTCTGCTAACACTTTTAACGACAAATCTTAACGGTTATTTTTTTATCATTACTAAATAAAAGTTAAGAAAAATATTTAGCGGTCATTAATTATTATTATACAACATATATAGGAACTACAAAGATTCTTTCAATTAGGATATCAGCCAAATTTATTTTCTCTCCTGTTTGATTCGATCAGTGAGCTGCTAAATTTTACTTGCTGAACATGCAACACATTTCAGGTCCAAATTTTATGACCCTTGTGACCATGTTCACTGAATTGCCCAACCACATGAGACTCCACCACCAATTATTATTCTTTTTAGACAAAAATGTTCCATCACAAGCCAGAAAACATGACAATGGCACACCCTTCCATCTCATGTCTTGTTATCCGCTTCCAGAATACTAATCACGTTGTTGGGCTCAAAGTGGTCCCTCATATCAGTTGCACCGAGGGTACTGGACCCTAACAAGTCTACGCTGAAAACAAGAAATTATAAGCATTGAGTATTTACATTTACATTCCAGCAGGAGGGAAGTAATAAATAATTACGACATGTTAATTATGCTCTTGGCCCGGATCAAATATCCAATGGCCTCGTGACATTAGTTCCGGTCATTTACGATCGCAAGAGCAAATTGGACATAAGGAAGAGCAAAAAGAAGGCCAAAAAACATGTAACATTGACCGATACCAATAATTCCTGACATTATAGTGTTTCATATCTTCATATAGGCAAAAGAATTATGTGTTGTACTGCATATTTGATGTAACAATTTTACTGATGAGAGGTTGTTATTAAAACAGAGTATTTGTCAATGTTGCTAAATTAATGAAGTTCTTTCTTAACATTTTTCTTAAAATTTATAATGACAATATGTTATCATAAAAATATATTTTACAATATTTTTCTATTAAATGTTGTACGACGAAAAAAAAAAACACCATCCTTTCTCCTTGACGAGGTTAGCGTCTAAATTTTCAGCTGTTCATACATGAACGCTTTGTTTGACTCCAAAACATGAAGCCGCCAGCCATGCCAACTCCCCACCGGGTCCGTGTCACTTCAGCCAACGCGTCAAGGAGGGCAGCTACTACGTTGACAACTATCAAGTTGTGAGGTATTCCAACTTCCGGGTACATTCTCCCGCATGTTATTTTATTGTACAGATTTTTAGACCAGTCCGTGAATAAGAAATTTGACAAAGTTTTGCTTCCTTCAACCTGCTAGTTAGCCGCAAAACATTATCCTTAAAGTGTTTTAAAAGATTTCTTAGCGCTAGGTATTTATCACTGATATTATGAACCTTTACCTTTATTGTCAATTAAAAACTTGATTGAATCATTGAGAGAAGCAAATAGTTTGTACGATTTGTTCCGTGAATAGTCATCGCAACCATTTAACTCCACAAGACCGCGATAACAAAATAGAATTCTAACCAAAGAAATAAAGAGAAAGATAGTTTATGTGGAGGGCACTTTTGGTGAAGAAAAAAGAAATTAATTGTAAGTTAATTCTGGTGGCGGTCACCGGCAGCCACCGCCGACTATCGCCGACAGTCGATAGCCACCGCCACGCCCACCACCGCCACCGCAAACAACAACCAAAAAAAAAATTCATAGTAAAAATTGGATTATAAAACACCCAAAGAAAAAACTCAAAATAAAACTGGGTAATCAAACCCCCATTAGTTTTTGTAAAAAAATAAAAACTAAATTACTTTTTTTTTTGAAACAGAAAATTAAAACTGGAAGCAATTTCAAAAGTTACCTAAGTTGCAACTTGCAGCCCTTTACCAATCTATTTTTGGACCTGGACTTGTTGCAGGCAGCCCAAACATTAAGTTCAAAAATCTAGTGTGACAGCATTGATGCTAAACATTTTGGTAAGAAATTTTTTTATATAGATGTAGGGATAAACAGTAATCTCCGTCCTCCGACAAAATGTCATTCACTTTCGCAACACGGCTAGTGGGATCTGGATCTTTCGCTTATAGTATTTTTACTTTGACAGAAAAACATCGTGTTATATATTTTAACAGCAAAAGATTATCGTCGTAAATTTTAATCAGCCATAAAACCCTAGTAGAGAGTAGAGACACACTTTCATCATTGATGCTGTTATAACATAAGTCATATGCATCAGAAGATCATAACCCTTGTTAATTACTCCAATTTAGTAGTGAAATGTCGAACCAACAGGTTGGCAATCTATATCTATATAATATATAATAAGCGAAGCGAAAGCTTCTTTGTGCGGCACATCATCACAGAGATATGACTTCTTTACTTGACACGTCATCACATTATGTTTTCAATGTGAAATAGAATTATAATTATTATAAGTGTCCTTAAAGATTTGAAGTATTATCGGGTTCTTATTTAATTTCTTGATAAGTTAATTTTTATATTACTAAGTCTTATATAATTAAAAAAAATTAATTCTAAACGTTCTAAAACTCTAACTAATTCATCAACTAACTTATTAGAACTTAATTATGACTATTATATACTTAAAATCACTCTCTAATATCAATATAAAAATTCATATATTTTAAAAACGAAAATAACATACTAGATTTAGAAAAGAAAATAAAAAATTATTACAATTGAGAATATTATCTTGGAAGATGTTCTTATTTCTTGATAAATTAATTTTCATATTACTAAGCCTAATATAATTGAAAAAAAATTTTAAACGTTCTAAAACTGTAATTGTTTGATGAACTAACTTATTAGGACTTAAATTGATTATTACATTCTTAAAATCACTCTTCAATATGAATATAAAAATAAATATATCATTAAAACGAAAATAACATACTAGATTTAGAAGAAGAAAAATGATGCTACAATTGAGAATATTATCTTGAATTGAGTTCTTATTTCCTGATAAGTTAATTTTCATACTACTTAGCCTTATTTAATTGAAAAATAAATTTTATACGTTCTAAAAGTCTAACGAATTGATGAACCAACTTATTCAGAGTTAATTTTAATTATTCCTTAAAACCACTCTCTAATAATGAATATAAAAATTCATATATATCTGAAAAATAAAAATAACTAACTAAATTTAGAAGAGAAAAAAATGCTGCTACGATTGAAAATATTATCTTGGATGGGGTTCTTATTTTTTGATAAGTTAATTTTTATATTATTAAGCCTTACATAATTGAAAAACTGGCTCTAAACGTTTAAAAACTCTAACTAATACATGAGCTAACATATTAGGACTTAATTTTGACGATTGTATCCTTAAAATTACTCTCTAATATGAATATAAAATTTATATATCTTAAAAATAAAAATAACTAACTAAATTTAGAAGAGAAAAAAAATAATGTTACGATTGAGAATATTATCTTGGATGGGGTTCTTATTTCTTGATAAGTTAATTTTTATATTACTAAGCCTTATATAATTGAAAACTAATTCTAGACACTCTAAAACTCTAACTGATTCATGAACTAACTTATTAGGACTTAATTTTAACTATTGTATCCTTCAAACCACTATAGAATATGAATATAAAAATTCATATATCTTAAAAATAAAAATAATATACTAGATTTAAATGTTAAAAAAAAGAATATTGATGCTACATTTGAGAATGATGCTATATTTGAGAATATTATCTTGGATGGGGTTTTAATTTCTTGATAACTTAATTTTCATATTATTAAGTGTCGTATAATTGAAAAACTAACTTTAAACGTTCTAAAACTCTAACTGATTCATGAACAAACTTATCAGGACTTAATTTTGACTATTGTATCTTTAAACCCACTCTCTAATATAAATATAAAAATTCAGATATCTTAAAAAAGAAAATAACACGCTAGATTTAGAAGAGAAAAAAATTGATGCTACTACTACAAGAAAAGACAGATTTACCGACGAGATGATTTCTGTCGCTAAAAGATCTTTCAGCGACGGAAAACTCCGTCGGTAAAAATTCGTTGGTAAAAAGTTTTACCGACGGAATACTACGTCTGTAAAAACCTTTGCCGGCGGACTTTTAACAACTGACTTTTAACGACGGGATCCAGTCGTTAAATATTTTTATGGAATTGTAATTTTTGAGATTTTTTAATATTTTTAAGTAACGTAATAATACCGTCGCTAAAAACAATCCGTCGGATAAAATTCCTTTGACCGACGGACTTTTAGCGACTGGTTATTCCGTCGCTAAAAGGCCTTTAATTAGCAGATATATGCATTTTCTCTCTCCCTGTTTCTCTCTTCAGCCTCTTCTCCTCTCAACTTTCACGACTTCTCTCTCTCACAGTCTCACGACTCACAACCACGGGCGCCTCACTCTGGCAAATCGTAGACTGGTGACGACGGCCACGACACGAGCCATAATCTGGGCTGTCTGGATCTAGATCTAGATCTACGTGCTGACGGCGAGCTCACGATCACTGACGACCTCACCTCCACCGGCGACGGCGTCGCCACGAACGATCTCCAGCCTGTGACTCCACGTCTCCACCGACGACAAGGGGTATGTTCCTAAATCCCAAATCGCCTTCCATGATGCTTGATGCATCTCTTCATTCTCTTGAATTTGCGTGGGCCGTGGAGGACTGTGTCTGAATCATTGTATGAAGTGGATGTGGACCTGTGGTGTTTGATGTTTGAATGGAATTGGGTTTTGTCACAATAGTCAACAGTAGCTCCGTCCCTAAATTGTTTGATGTTTGATGTTTGAATTGAATGAGATATGAATTTTACAAAATCCAGAGTTTTTTGGTTGTTTTTGAAAAACGGGTGGAGGAAGATGAAGTTGCTTGACTTGCTTCCGGAGTTTATGCGTTGATTGTGCTTCCATTGACTGATTTTCCTGCACTACTGATACATGTTCCTGTTAATCTGTTATGCACTATCTGGATTGACTTTGTGTACCAAGTTTTGTTTTCAATTATCTACTGTACTATATCAAGTTTTGAGCAAATTTTGAAAAATTATTTACTTGTGAGTTAGGCTGTATACGAAACCAAGTCAATATAACTTGGACATTAGCGCTAAACTTTTAGACACATTCGACAAGCGCTCATTGAAAAACATACCAAAAAATGGCCATGGGTAGGCCCTTGCAAGAAAACTTTGCAATATCACTTTTAAAGTCTACTGTCCGCGTATTTCAATCTCCATGTACAGTCGATGTGAACTTAACACCTGTCATCACACATAGTATGCAATATGACGTGTTCTCATGACTCAATCTGAATAAAGCGCGACGAGGTAACAACTTGAAGACCATCAGACACAAGTATGACCTAGATTTGATATCATGTTAAAGTCTGATATTCAATCTAATATTTCCAAGAGCTGAAAAAGTCATCAGGTATAAAGAACCTTTACGGCGTACGTGGGACTTGACAGATGCCATCAACCTATATAAACAGCAAAAATTCACCCTTTTAAGATGAAATGGGCATAGAGAGGAATTTTGTTTTAGAGGGTAGATTTTGGTGCGCCTATAGGTCAAAAAGAGCGTCAAAAAGCTATCAGACTGATACGACACCATCACCATAAAAGCCCAAAAGGAAGTGGGCCAGGCTTTCGTTATCTTTTCACTTTTTGGACATTTATTTGCAAAATGGGGAAGTCCGATTCAGACAATGACCCAAAAACAGCCCCTTCCTAACGGAACCCTAAATTAAACTAATTGAATGCCCTGATCCAACCGAACCCTAAATTAAAATAATTGAACCCCCTAATTGAACCCTAAATTGAATGCCCCAAATCAAATGAACCCTAAATTGAATCAATAGAACCCCCTAATTAAACCCTAAATTGTTGTAATTAAACCCTAAATTGAATGCCTTAATCGAATCGAACCCTAAATTAAACTAATTGAACCTCTAATTGAATGCACTAATCCAACCGAACCCTAAATTGAAATAATTGAACCCTCTAATTGAACCCTAAATTGAATGCCCCAAATCAACCGAACCCTTAATTGAATCAATAGAACCCCCTAATTGAATCCTAAATTGCTGTAATTGAACCCTAATTAAACCCTAAATTGAATGCCCTAATCGAACCGAACCCTAAATTAAACTAATTGAACCCTAAATTAAATACCCTAATACAATCGAACCCCAAACTGAAATAATTCAAGCGCATCGGACATGTGCATTTTGAACAATTTTTTTTCATTTGAACATTGATCATTTGTTGGATAATTTTAGGTTGTTAATTGTGCATTTGAGAATTGTGATTATTGATCTGTAATTTTAGGTTGTTAATTGATGATTTTAGGTTATTAGTTGTGCATTTGAAGTAATTGCGATTATTAATTGATAATTTTAGGTTATTAATTAATGATTTTAGATTGTTAATTGTGCATTGAGCATTTGAGATATTACGATTATTGAAGGAGGATGGGACCCAAATGGATTGAATGTGTGATTTCTGTTAATTTTTACTGCATTGAGCATTTGAGAATTGAGAATTGAGATTGTTGACAGAGGATGAGACCCAATTGGATTGAGATACCTGTTAGTTAGCGCAGACACGGACACCACGTCTAATTGACGGTATCCGACATTTACAAAATAAATCAGCATATGCCGATGTGTCCGGAGGTGTGTGTCGGTGGGCATCAGACACGTGTCCGGAGGCGTCAGACACGTGTCGGTATGTGTCAGACACGTGTCCGGAGGTGTCAGACACGATCGGACACTATATCGATACCCTATATGAGGTGTCGGAATTGAGATTGTTGACTATGCATTAAATTTAGGTTAATTAGGTTAACGCGACATTTTTAGCATGCACCCCCTAGAATCTCATCGTGGCTCCAGCACTGACTATAATTAGCCTTAATTAGTCATGATTAACAATATTTTAATAAATCAATTAACCCTAATTAGCTCTAACGAGCTTAATTAGTTTTAATTAACCCTAAGAACCTAATAAAAATTAAATTAGCTGTAATTACTCCAAATTAGCCCAAATGAACCCAATTATGCGCATATTGATTATAGTTAGCCTAATTAGTTATAATTTACACTAACATAACTCAATTAAGCTTAATTAGCGCTAATTAGCCCTAATCAACACTACTCGGCACAATTAAACTCTAATTAGGACTAAATAATCCTAATTAGTCCTAATCAACCCTAATTAGCTATAATTATTGAAACTAGCCCTCATTAACGTTAATTAGCCCTAACATAACCCAATTAAGCCTAATTAGTCCTAATTAGGACTAATCAGCACTGCTCGGCACAATTAAATCCTAATTAGGACTACATAACCCTAATTAGTCCTAATGAACCCTAATTAGCTATAATTATCTGAAAGTAGCCCTAATTAAATATAATTAACCCTAACATAACCCAATTAAGCCTAATCTAGCCCTAATTAGGACTAATCAGCACTACTCGGCACAATTAAACCCTAATTAGTCCTAATCAACCCTAATTAGCTATAATTAATACTTGTAATTAACCCTAATAACCCAGTTAGTCCTAATTAGGCCTTGTACATCTCATAATTATTCCATATTGCCCAGAGATGGTTCAAGTACTCGTTGTTTACAAACCCTGCCTTCTTTATATTAGTTGTAGTTTTGGGAAGTCCATTAGCAACGAGATGGTTCAACTCGTTGCCAACGAATTCTATTTAATGTGGAATTGGTAACATATGTAGCGATCTTTCTGCAGTTTTGATATTTCGGAAAGATTCTTGCATATGTTATCAATTTTTGAACGCATGCATGCATAAAAACCCTTAGTTCCCGTTCAAAGGTACTCATTAAAAAGTAATGCTTTGTAATAAGCCTTTGAATGTCCAGTTTGGACAATTTGAAAAAGCTAATTGTTTATAAAATAGTGTTTTGACTCATGCTTTGTGTTCTATGTAGTGGATATTCGGTACACTTTCTCGTGTGTTTCTCCGGGTGCATACAAATCTGATGTTCTAACATCCATTAAACATTGCAAGGCAAGGTTAGATGAATGTTAGAACACCTAATCAATGTCGTGTACTTTGAGAAATACGGGGAGGTGCTGCCGAATTTTTAGCAGACATAAGACTAAACATGAGTTATTCACTGTTTTATAAACATGTGCTTTTCTGAACGGGATATGACCACTACTTGTTAGAGAGTGGAGGGAAAATATATAGACATGTTGTAACATTCATGAATTCATATTTACATCGGCAATGCCTAATGACCGGTCATAATTGAAGGTGGTATACGGTATGATAATTGAATCGTCATGTCGGTCGATCGAAGTTGGATGAAAAGGAAGAATGTTGAAGATTTTGAGTGTCGCGTTGACGAATTTCTCGACTTCCCTTATGCGCATCCTGCACATGTTGACCTTGATAAGATAAGGTGTCCGTGCGGTAGATGTGAGTTGTTGCACTGGAGAAAAAGAATTAAAGTAAAATGGCATCTTCGTCGGTACAGTTTTATGGGTAGATACACAAGGTGGACGCGGTGGACGCAGCACGGGAAAACGCGCATATTGTCGTCCAACCCGGCTAGTCAAACTGAAGTTAGGGAGGAGGCACGATATGATGAGTCTTTTTTTATGATTAATTAGATATATTTATTTATGTATTGATTATTACGCGTTGTTGTTGAGGATTGACTTTTTTTATTACAGGTTTGGGCATTAGAAAAAGAAAAAAAATTTTAAAAACTTTTGACTTTTGGCAACAGATTACATCCGTCGCTAAAACTTTTTGTTTATCACTATCAGTTGTTTAGCGACGGATTATTCCGTCGCTCAATAAGACATTTAGCGACGGAATATTCCGTCGCTAAAAAATTTATTCCGTCCCTAATTTAATAAAAAAAATTAAATTAAAATACTTAAAATATAATTAGAGATGAATATTTCGTCGCTAATTAATAAATAAATCCGTCACAAAAAATTAAATATACACGACGAATTTGAAAATTCCGTTGCCAAACTATTAGTAACGGACTTTTATACAAGGAATTTTTAGTAACGAATTTTCCCATTGCTAAAAGTCTTTTTTCTTGTAGTGAATTGAGAATATTATCTTAAATGGGTTCTTATCTCTTGATAAGTTAATTTTCATATTACTAAGACTTAATTATGATTATTGTATCCTTAAAATCACTTTCTAACATGAATATAAAAAATTCTTATATATTAAAAACGAAAATAACATACTAGATTTAGAAGAGAAAATAAATAATTTTACAATTGAGAATTATATCTTGAATGAGATTCTTATTTCTTGATAAGCTAATTTTCATATTAGTAGGCCTTATATAATTGAAAAATAAATTCTAGATATTTTAAAACTCTAAGTGACTGATGAATTAACTTACTAGTACTTAATTTTGACTATTGTATCATTATAAATCACTCTCTAATATGAATATAAAAATTCATAAAATTTAAAAACAAAAATAACATACTAGATTAGAAGAGAAAAAAAATGATGTCACAATTGAAAATATTATCTTGGATAGGGTTTTTATGTCTTGATAAGTTAGTTTTCATATTACGAAGTCTTATATAATTGAAAAACTGATTCTAAATATTCTTAAATACTAACTGATTGATAAACTAACTTATTAAGACTTAGTTTTGACTATTGCATCCTTAAAAACACTCTCTAATATGAATACCAAAATTCATGTATTTTAAAAACAAAAATAACGTATTAGATTTAGAAGAGAGAAAAAAGATGATGCTAAAACTGAGATTGAAACAATAAAAATAATGTAATAATTGTTTATTTTTAAACAAATTATAAAAATAATATAATGATTTGTTAATATAGTATAGTATAGTAGCTTTTAGAATCCTTTGATTAAAATAAAAAAATTGACACACAAACACCAAATGACTTTGCATGTATTAGAAAAAAGGTATAATTAAATCAAAATATTCTTAATTATTATATTTGAGAACATTTAAAATGTAAAATATGTCTTCGTAATTTTACAAAACAAACAATTAACCAATTCGTGTTTGCATAGGGCCTTATGATCAATGAAAATATATTTTTTTTACTTATACTTAATTAAGTTTTTCATGAAAAAAAAAACCATGAGTGCACTTAGTTGATATAAAAATTATAACTTGGTGAAAAGTCGTTGAAAATGTAGAAAAGAATTCCAACACTTTAATAATAAGGACACGTCATCTTCATCAATTTAATTTTATCATTACTAGCATCTTACAAGAAACACACACACATTATGAAAATATTAGATATTATTTGGTCACTCTGTCAAATTTATTTTTAATATATTTGAGTAGTGAATTTATTTTAAGTAATTTTGTAAAACTTATTGTAATCGAATATACACTGACATTTTTTTCTTCTAATAAGACTCAATATGAAATATATTATTTTTATAGTTGATTAAATTTAGATGAATAGCAAGACGAATTAGTGAATATTAGGCTAATTATGAGCTTTGAAACTTAATTTTGATTATAATAGAGTCGATTATAATTATGAGTGATAATTGGTGTGAGCATTAAATAATAATTATATGAACTATTTAATCTCTACCCTGTAACCGTTAATTTAACATAAGGATATTTATTAAATTTTACAAGCTTAATATAGTTAACAAGAATAACCCGATAAAAGTTGGTACACAAAAGGTACATTATATTCTGATAATATAAGTATCTATAGAAATATACTATTAAAGGCATTTATTAGATATAAGAACTATCATTTTATGACAAATTGTAAACATATAATATGTGGAAAGCAAAATCAACTTTATCAATGTACTTACCGATCAGGTATTATTTTGGACTATTAATACCTCAAAAGCACTAAAACAAAAAGGACACATTTTTGCCAGTTGAATGTCCTCACACATGCGTTTCACAAAAATTAAAAAAAAGATATATAAAAAATTATTCAAAAAACATGTAACACCTCAAAAACTTTTGAAATTAAAGAATTATACTCATATGTAATATCTATAATTCAAAAGGGGTATGTCATAACCTCACAACTTTTTAATTACAACCACAATCATGTTCGCTATTTAGCTCTATATAGCACTAACATGACTATTTTATTACTATAAGTGCCAAGCCAATATTCATTTGAAATAATTGACAACTTAAAGTAAAAACTTAAATAAGGCAAGTATCTAATCACTCCACTATATAAGTATTTATTTTTTATATCCAAATAAGATATTTTTTTAATAATGTTATAGTCTTTTTGCCTCACAATATGTGGTACATATTAATACACTTTTTAAGACCTTCTGATATACTGTATTTCGTAAAACGGCTCGCGCTTGACTCGGGTTACTTGGCTAGTTACTTAGTAAAATTTCATCGGGGAGTGTTTTAAGTATTAACCTTTTCCGTGGAGGAGTTTGGGGCATGCTAACGCGTATCCTAAAGGGCACTTGTTGATTAGTCATTTGGATTAGTGATTTTGTAATTTATGACGATCTGCGCTTGTATAGTCACCAACAATAATCGCCGTATAATTTTTCAGGAAATAGTAAAATACAAGAAAAACCTAAGTTGAATTTGTAAACCCAATTGGCTAATCTGGCATGCTGATATAAAACCCTAAATTTGGACTCCGGGACTAAGTTGTGTTATAGGAGGTATTAGGCATTACATTGCACCTTAACTGTCTAATATTTTCCAGTTAGTTCACTATCATGCTATTAAAGTTAAAAAAAAAAAAAAGTAACATATCACAATCTAAGACGACTTGACGAACAAAAGAATATACATAAAAACGCATAAAATTGGATTTGGTTATGATAACAACGTTCAGATTAACTATGTATTCGAGGTACTATCGAAATCAATCCAATGTTTCGGACGAAAACTACAGTTGTGGTTCAGGTGATTGGTTATGATTGGCAGTTAGGGTTTATGGATAAGACACTTTTAATAGAGTATTAGAGTGGTGTATGATGAATCCCCTACTTTAGAACGAAGCTTTGGAGGCTAAAACAAATTAATTTAGATGCAAAAGGGGCCAAAACTCCCCGTAAAATAATTGAACCTAAGAGTCCGTACGTGTCCCAAGGAAGGTGTACTCGCTGGCAGTCAGTAGCTTGGATTTTAGTAAGATGCCTGTACCAACTGGTGTGCTAGGCCAATTCTGGAAGCTCATTTCTTTCTCATCTAAAAGGCTGTCGATGTTTTACGTTTGGACGATATATAAGATCATAAAGTAAGTAAGCAGTCATTAGTAAGGCAGTCTTTTTACAAGGTTTATATCTTTACTATTGGTTATGTGTCTCGGCACAGGTAGAATCTATTCGTACTTCTGTGAGCTTTTCCATCGGATTCATACTAAAGCTAAAACTTTTCTTTTGTGTAACATAATATGATGTATTACACAACTCCGTACTTTGAAAATTTGGACTTGGCATTAAGATAAACGAGCTATCGTAGTATACGCGATTGGCGTACAATTATAAACTTAGTATTATAATATTTTTATAATAACAAGTTTGACTTTTAGAATATAGATTTGCCCATATTTATTTAATGAATTTCAAATTATGTAGAGCAAAATTATTAAATTAAATTAAAATTTCTTAAGAAATTCAAGTACTATATATGATTCTCTAAATATGTGAAAATCAATCATTGCCTTAAAGTGGTTATTTACTATTTAACTTTTTGTTTCTGTAATTTTTTATTTATTTTCTTGTTATGCTAAGTGTCATCATGCTAAGTTGGTAGTTATATAACACCAAAGAGGTGTTATACCAAACCATATTTTCTGCATGTGCGACTCATTCATTATATAAATTAATATTGTGCAATGTATTATCAATATGTTCACCAATAGTTCACCTTAGAGATAAAGGTTAAATTCAATTTGTTGGAGTATTTCAATATAAAAGAGATTAAAAGTTAATTATTGACTAATAATTTTGTTTATATCCTTCATAATTTGGCAGTTACATATTTGAAATAATAATATTGTACTTATTTATCTTTATTAGTCAATAAGTGTAAATATTTACATGTGTTTGGGAAATATTATTTTGTACCATAATGTCTCATCATTAGAATTTAAATGTGCCACATTTTGTACTTTTATTGAGTTTAAATGATGTTTAAAATTTTTTTTAAACTCTACCGATCAATAATGGCACATCAGTTACATTTTCCATTACATTACTTATATAGACATAGACTTGGTTGAGTTCTTAATCATCTTTTTCATAAAATAAGATGGAAGGACTCGTTTGGGTTATCCAGGCTACAACGGGAAATGTTTTTGCTAAGCTTTGCCATTGTTTAAGCCTTCCTCACCACACACCATTCAGATAGCTTTATACTAGTATACACTGGTTTGATGATTCTCAAGCATAGATATATTTTCATGTAATATGATGGTCGATGCGTTGTCTTTGATTTTTGTCATATACTTCTAGTAATGTTTTGGACAAAGAAAGGTGTTGTGTGAAGCTTCTGCTTCTCTAGTTGTACAAGCTAAGAGAAGCTACATCAAGTGTAGAAAAGCTGGGCTATTGTATCCTGAAGGCGGCGTGTCGAGGCCTATTGCACCGGTTATACACCGTAGGGGCGCGAACCATCTTAAAGAGAACGACCTAGTCCGCACCTCAACCTAGCTAACTGAAAAAATATTTTTTTTGTATGGCTCAAGCGGGATGTTTCGTACTAAGAATGGTATTCAATTTGGTCAATAAGAATATCATCGCAAAATCAAAGAGACCTCGAGGTAAATATACTCTTCACATCTCTTGGTAAGGGAAGCAAAGGTACACAAAAAATTTTGAAGTTTCATTGTTTATGAGCTTACTAACAAGAAAAGTTGTTTTCTTTGGATTATTTCCCACAATTTTAAGACTATCCACTCATCCGATAAATATTTTTTTTGTCATTCATGTCAAACATGGGTGAAAATAGTGGGGGTTTCATCTTGTTTGCCAATTTGATTGGCACTTACTTGTATGCTCATATGTGGCTTCGTAGTTTAAACTAATTTGTGTGCGACAAGTTATGCAGTTTCTTAACCACATTGCATCAATGCATGATAATTGATTTATCTAGTTCAGCATGTTAGATACAGTGGAGAGTGTTGCACGTCTTTTTGAGATAAGTTGTCAAGAACCTTCAATAACTCAAAAGTATATGCATACTGTCGTTGCTCGATTGTTAGGCACATGTATATTATTTACAGTTAGAAAGAAGGTTCATTTGTCTAATTATGTGTTGCATAAATTCACGAATTGTTCATCAATGTGTGGTTAAGATTGATTGGTTTTTAAGGCTAGCAGGTAATTTTTAGCTTGTAATATACTTGGAAAGTATTTGGAATTCCTCGGTGTAATAAAGAAATATCACTACTTATATAATTTGGTTTACGCTGCATTTCTTTAACCTCGCAATTTCTCTCATACAAAGAAGCATAGCTAGTAGCAGAAAGAGGAAGGGATCTTAGATTTGGTTGGCAGATAGGAATGGCAGATCTGGGTTGGTTGGCCACGAGAGTCATTGGAGAGGCAAGCTAAGTAAAATAGTATACTGGTTTTGCAAAATCATTATGTATTCTAGCGGAACCTATGCTTACAAGATAAGACACTTGAACATTTCTGCACATTTTTTTTAATGCAAATGGAACTCATGCAACTAAATAATGTTCATTAATCGAACATCACACTATAATTGTTATTTCATTAAAAGTGCAGGTTTTTCTAGGGCACTTCAAACTAACCATTTTCTAGTATATGGTTTTCGGTTTTTTGTTTTTTTTTTTTAAAAAAAAAGGGCATATGGTTACCGTTAAATTAATGTTCCATACCTGAAATGATATATGTAGACTTGCAACCAAAGAAAAGAGAGCGCTAGCGGCTTATATTTATAAAAAAAAAAGCTACATATGCTGCATAAAATTTGATTGTAGCGTGTAAGCTCGCCCTTATACTAAATTGGCAAGTGTAACTTTAAGAGCAAACCATTAAGGCAAGAATGCTGCTATAGCTAAGTGAACTTATGATGATCACAAGGAGATTGTTTTGATTGGCATAGGTGTTAAGTTGTATTACAAGTCTTGATAGCATGCTAAGTAATTTTTGACCAATGCTTACATAAACCAATTGGTGCTATGGTCATCATAAGCTTCAACTTGCATTTGAATACACCTCTGTCTGTGATGTTTTTGAGTTTGGATTTTCCGGTTCAGGTTAAGGTAAGCCGGTCAATGGAGGTAGGCCTGGTGTTTTTCTTAAGACATGGTACATGTAGATATAGTAAAAAAAATTGAATGTTTTTCTAGAATCTACCAGCTACAAATGGTAATGTAGAATGTACATGCATATATGTGTATAATTTTTATCTTACCCCTTTGAGGTGCATTAATCCGTGGAAGACACTGGTATACATCTCTACATATGTTCATTATATATGTTTTATTATGGCCAGGATTCTAGTAAATCATATTTTAGCTAGCATGTATCTCATGCATATGTTAAAAAAAAAATGTTATTCCTTGCATGTTTTATCTAAAGTGAAAAAAGGATCTCCTTAACGCCATAAGTGGTTTTGATCACGTAGGAAAGCATTCCTTCAGGCCTTTCCGTGTCCTTCCACAATTGTCCGTGTATTTATGAACAATTGTTCATGGGATGAGAATGGGCTAAAACTTTTAAGCTATGGTACAAAAACAAAAAACTGAAGTGTACAAGGATTTTCTATTTATTTTGGTGGTTCCAAAAATCAAGTGCATATTATCCTCTAAAATTGATTGTTTGAATTCATTTGTATTTTTGTGAGTTTGCAAAGCATCATTTCGAGAATTTCTTTTGATGTGATCTAATCTTTTTTGAGTTTTGGAAAATGAGATTATTTATCGTTACATAAGAAAATTTTAGAATTCTATGTGTTAGTAATGTTTATGTGAAATTCCTTATAGATAATACACACACACACACACACATAGGGAGCTGATCCGTTAATAGCGCTAGCAAAATAGGAGATGTTGCAAGCACAATTTGACTGTCCATCTTGAAAGGATGGACGGCCCAGACTTTTTTTTTCAAAAGCTATTAGCCGTCTGAAATACAGTGTCGCGGACGAGATTTTTTTTTACCAAACTACCCCTCCACTGTCGTCCGCTACACAAAGTTTTGACCCTAACAATTGTCAGTCAAAAAGTCGTCCGGTACACAGTGTGGCGGACTACTTGAGACCAATGCCCCGTCAGTCAATGTCCCATCAGTTTTGATTTAGTCATCCGCTACACTGTGTAGCGGACAACTTGAGATCCGTACCCCATCAGTTTTGATTAATATTTAATGGAAGTGTGTCAGTCGTTTTGATCAAAAATATTAATCAGATCGGTCATTCTTCTTTCTCTCGTTTCTCTATCTGTCTTGAACATCTCACCCACTCGCGACCCCCTCTACGGCGACCCACATCTCCGGCGACACCACCATCCTGATGGCTTCTGCTTCAGTGAACGGGGACGTTTCAGTTGGCAGACACTTATTCAAGATCATGGTGCCTGGTTTTCATACCGAACTTGTAGGCCATCCCTCTTTTTCTGTGTTTTTGTATGTGTTAAAAGTTTTATCTTTGTTTAAAAACTTACCTATCTTACTGTATTATGAATCAGGCCATACCGGTAGCCTTTTGCAGATTACTTACCACAATGAGATCAAATGAAGCACCTTTAACCAGCCGCAAATGGTCATGGCTTGTTAAAATCAAGAAGAAGCGCGGCTAAGAGGAAATTTGTTTCGAAGAGGGTTAGAACAAATTCGTTGTGGAGCATGACCTCCATGTAGGGGACTTTGTAATCTTTGAACACATGGGGCATTTGCGTTTTCAAGTGGTGGTGTTTGATTACAGCACTTGTGAAAAAGCTTTCCCCCAATGTTGAACTTTATGTCCCTTATTAAACCCTAAAATCAAATTAATCGTATCGGATATGTGCATTTTGAACAATTTTTGTGTTATTTGAACATTGATTATTTGTTTGATAATTTTAGGTTCTTAATCGTGCATTTGGGAATTGTTAATTATTGATCGATGATTTTAGGTTGTTAATTGATAATTTTTTTATTTTTTATCGTGCTGGCAGTCGGACGGATCCCTTCGTCCGCTATACTGTGTAGGGGACCACCTTTTGAACGACACGTCTGGTACACTATCCAGCGGACGGCACAGCCGAAATATTAGTCTTCAACACTTAGAATTTTTTTTGTTGTTTAGGCCGTCCGCTACACTATCTAGCGGACGGCGCAGCAGAACCATTACTCCTCCACACTTAGAAATTTTTTTGTTGTTTAGACCGTCCGCTACACTATCCAGTGGACAACGTAGCAGAAACATTACTCTTCAACTGATCCAGCAGACAGTATTCATTTGAAGCTCGTATGCTACACTGTGTAGCGACGGTGGGGATAAGGACAAAGCAACAGTCGTGGGGTCACAGGATTGATGTGACAACTGTCAAGGTGGATATGGACAGACCTGACCCTCAAGTAGTCCGCCACACTGTGTGCCGGACGACTTTTTGGATGACAATTGTCAGGGTCAAAAATTTGTCCGCTACACAGTGTAGCGGACGAGGGTGGAGGGACAGTTTGGTAAAAAAAATCTCGTCCTCGACACTGTATCGCGGACAGCTGACAGCTTTTGAAAAAAAAAGATCTGGGCCGGTCAGATCGCGCTAGCAACATCTCCTATTTTGCTACCGCTATCAACGGATCAACTCCATACATACATACATATATATATATATATATATATATATATATATATATATATATATATATATATATATATATATATATATACATTTGTTTTCTGACCTTCTCCCAAAGGCGAATTGCCCTAATACCTAGATTGAGAATTGCTTTGAAGAGAATTTTTTAATTTTGATGTCACCAATAGCTGAAGAGATGGAAATGCATATCAGATGAACTACCCTTCCTCTATGGTTCTAACCAAAAGAAAAAACTTTGTGGCATAAAAATAGAATAGAAAGGTAGGGATGATTATGACTTTGGTTTATTAATTGAAGATATTGGCTATATATTTCTTTGCCTTCCACCAAGTCGAAGTCATGCGCTATATCAGATGGTGGTAAAGTGAGATCACAAGAATTCCATTACCTCCGCTATACAAGATAAGCTGGGTAACACCCGTGATTAGTGAACTATCTGCACGTGGTCTTTAATTGTGTGGTTGCGTTCTACCAAATGCTTAACCACATTTCAGTTATGACATTGATTTCTTTTCAAGCCAAAATTTTGTAACTGTAGATGTACTTAAATCAGCATGATGTTGGATGGGCTTTTATCATATCAGGTTTGTCTCTGTCAGGTTATGTGATTCTCAGCTTTGAAAACTTCACTTTAAATTGTATATTGTATAATCGATTTTTCGGTCCGCTTGAATATGTGAGGTTTGCTGTTAATTAACATAACCACTTTGAGTATGACATTACCTATATAGAATGATTTGTTTTACATGGGATTAGATGCTTGTTTATCTCCTGTGGTGGTTGTCTATCAAAGTACATTGCAGCCTTGGTGCTTTGAAAAAATAAACAAAATGAAAATGGAAGGGGTTTAGTACATGACTATTTTCTAAAGCTTGATGTTGGCTAAAACGTTTAGATCACTAAGCTCCTTTTCATGTTGAAAGTTTTATCTCATTGAAAAACGTGTCACCCATATTGAAAAACTCTAATTTTTTTTTGAGGAGTTATGATTTTACATCGAAACTTTTTTTTATATCTATTGTAAAAGTGTTTCCTACCGAAAAGAGAGACCACTTAACATAAAATGTCAAAAGTAGTTTCTAGTAGTAGACTACTGGTCACGAAATTGTAATTCCTAGTAGTAAGGCTGCTGACTACTAAGGTAACGTGACCAATGGTCCAAAATTACTTTTTTGGCCCCTTATTAATGTGATATGGTGCATCAAGATGTGTCCCGGTGTAATTTATATGATGAAATGATGAGGGACTATATTTGAATTCATTTCAATGAATTATGGGATCTAATTCGAGAAAGGCAAGCATTGCCTTCAAACTAAAAACAGGTTGGGGTCATTACATGACATGAAAATGAAATATCACTTATTTTGCAAAGCACGACCATGTGAGGTAAAGTGCAGATACCAGACCTTGTTCATGTATTTGTTGTATTATGATAAGTTGGCCAACATTAAAAGGTCTGATGTACATCGAGGGGGATGCGATGTAAGCAAATTTGTATAAAGTCTCTTATAAGAATACAACCTCCTAGGGACCGGAGATCCCAAGAACTTTATGAGCTTACTAACAAGAAAAGTTGTTTTCTTTGAATTATTTCCCACACAATTCCATCTGTCGAGCACAACAGAAAAAAATGAATACCCAAAACGACTGACATCCACCGAAACAGGTTACCGACCAATATGGTCAACAACCAAACCACCGAGCTGGCCGCCATCCACTTTCACCGCCCACCCACTGCCTGTGTGACATCAGCTCTACAGGACTTGAGACATATCATAGAGTATGCCGACACCCCCCCCCCCCCGATACCTGACAAATCCAACCTATTTCAAGTTCTCGAGGATTCAACAGACACTTTCAAGAGAAATTCCTTTAAGCCTACCTCACTCACTACTCTGCCCACCAAACAAGTCCTAAGAATCCTCGACCAAACACATTTCCCAATTTCCCCACCCTAGTCACGTACCCACTATCTTCCAATAAATAGGCTCGCAATTCAACATTTATCCAAAACACCTAAAGAAGTGCTAATTAACCAAAATTTAGATAACTTAAACTCCGGTTAACCTACCCATCCCACTCCCACCCAAACCCAACTTCTCTAGCCCAGCATGGTAAGGAACCTGTCCCAAACCCCCCACCCCAACACTATTTCCTGATCACTCTACAACTTTCCCACTATCTGTACATCCACGTACACTGCATGGTGGCCAACTCACTACCTCGGAAGAAGCAGTCCACTCTCCCACCAAGCACTCTTCCATGCCCCTTTCATTACCTCATTCTCGATCCACAACAAATATTCCCTCCACGAGTTTAAAACATCCTCAGAGCATATATGGACCATAGCAACCATTCTCTACCCAATGGCCACCCATCTCTGATGAGATTGCCGATGACTCCACCTTACAGGAGTCCATTCCCCAGAATGGAAACCAGGCCCCACCAACACACACCACGTTCCCTAATATCCACTATCACCATCAGAAAAAATTTCGATCCCCTTACCCATGACACAATCGTAGTTGATCGCACCAATAGCTTGGGTGAATGTAGTCCCCCCCCCCTCCCAGCACATTCTCGGCCTAATAACCTACCCAATGCTGTCCCTCGTGCAAACCATTCTCAATGCAGTAGAACCCATCCACACTCAATGCGACAATTCCCCCCCCCCCCAACAGAACAGATGGATGATACAAGCCTCACCCAACCCAGGACTACAAAACCCACTAACAAATACTTTGACGATTACCCTTCAACAGAACGGATGGATAATCCCACTAGCCCGTTGCACCTTAGGCTTTTATACACCCTTCATATTCTTCACCCCGAATGATCACTCATATTCTCTACCCCAAAATTTTGGCCGCTACTGCCCACCCAGTCCTCCCCGGCAGCGAAACCCAGCCCAAAATTACTTAATCGTCTGTGGCCTAAGCGAATATGTGATGCAAAGCTACTACCTCCTCCTCCATCTTTTCAGAGTACCCGGAAGGATCCTAGACACCGAAATTTTTGTACAGCAAAGTAAAATTGCTCTGGCGTATTTAATGATGACACAATACTATCTAGAATTTATAGTGGGAGCAAATGGCCACCGCGCTAGGGCATACAGCACCTTACACCAAATGGGCCTGTGATGACGATGAATTCCAGCAACGCACCGCCGCACTTTGCTCCGCATTATTGGTTGCACTCCATCAGGATACTTGTATGGAACCTTAGAGTTGTCGGCCGAGCACTGGCACAACTGGCATTAATGGACCTGCACCGACGCTACTAGCCATCTATTCTACTTATTTTAGAAACACAGCTTGGCCTACTGCACTTTGAAGCTGTTATCTGATTAGTCCCATCTAATAATCATTTTGTTCAGCCAGCAGTGGGATGCTCTGGTGTGGTATGTGGCTATTATGCAGTCTAGGATCATAGATGTGGGATTGGTATATGCGACTGCATGAACAATTCACGCCATTGTTCATCGACAAGGTACACCCCCTGGCTCCTCTCTAGTGCTTACAATTATTATCAAGTAGAATTATAACACCTTATTTGGAATGAACTTCGTAGCATCACATCTATTGGGACTTTTGGGTAGGTAGTTATTAGGGACTACAATGCATACTTGCTACCCACTGACAAATGAGGTGGTACCCATCTCATTCAAAAAAGATGGAATTTTGTAAAGCATGTGCCCAAATTCACATGGTCAAATTGGTGTTATGGAGTGCATTTCTACCCCATTCACATGAAAAAAATGGAATTTTTTCAAAACTGTAACTTTGATGGTCTAGGCTTTATGAGCCCAAATTCACATGGTCAAATAGGTGTTTTGGCTTCGATCACATCCGAGAATGCCTAGACCGAGCACTTGCCAATCACACATGGGAGTCTCGGTATCCGACTGCCACTGTGCATAACATTCCTTATGTCACCTCTGACCACATATACCCATCTTACTCTGTACTAATGGGAGCGCTCCCTCTCCTTCAGGCTCCTTCTGTTACAGTAATGACTGGAGTACGTACCTGAGCTACCATCAAGTAGTGCGTGATGCCTGGGCTATTCCCGTCATCAGCTCTTTTTGCATACAAATTTTCTCGATACTATCGCACATTGGCGGCTACCTCTACACGATTGAAGAGGAGACACTATGGGAATAAACAAGCGCAAATCGACAAAAAACACCTCCAGTCGCATCTATCCACCCTATTTTGTTAAGAGAATGAATATTGGCGCCAATGGGCAAAAGATCATTGGTTATAATATAGTGACTTTAACTCCTCCTTCTTTTGCGCTGAAGTTAATAAGCAACGCAAATGTAATCCTATCACCGCTCTCAAATTACCAAAGGAAGCATGGCCATTTGAATTGAGTTGCATTAGAGATGAGTTTAATGCACATTTCAAGTCATTTTTACCTCTCATCTCTCTATCTCCGACAATTGGTATGACCACCTTGATCTCCCTCAACTCTCTAATCATCAGAGACGATTACTTCTTCGCCCAGTCCAGGTTCCTGAAATTGAATCTATTGTCTCCCAACTCAGCTCGTGCAAAGCTTCAGGCCCTGATGGTCTTAACGGGCAAATTTACAAAACGTATTGGGCAACGATAAACTGGTCGGTGATCAATACTATTTAGGCTTTTTCCCATTCTAGTCACCTCTTCTGTAAACTCAACAACATTTTGTTCCTCATAGCCCTAAACGCAAGAACTTGACCAACCTAGAACACTTTCGACCCATCAGCATTTGTAACGACATCTACAAAATCATCACAACTATTATGGTATGTCACATGCAATCGTTTCTTGGCCAACTTATCTATCCCTTAAAGAACACTTTTTATTTCCACGAGGTGTATTACAGATAATACTCTTATCGCTCATGAGCTTATACACTCTTTACGGAAGAAGCGCGGCCGCTCTAGCTTCATGGCTATCAAAATCGTCCTTGCCAAGGCATATGACAAGCTAGAGTGGCTTAAGTTTGGTATTCCATCCGCTTGGATTAACCTCATTATGGAGTGCATGTCTACCCATCACTTCAATTACTTATTAATGGTCGACCTAAACACCCCCCTCACCCCTGATTGTGGCATCAGATAGAGAGACCTCGTCCCCATATTTGTTTATCCTCTATATGGATATGCTCATTCGGCCTGTCCATCTAGCGCACCGGGATCGATACATTACTGGACTCAAAGCTAGTCGCAACGGCCTTGCCATCCATGTGTTATGCTTCACTGACGATTGCTACCTTTTTTTGCATGCTGACTGTGCATCAGCACATCGTGCCTTGTCACTACTAGAGGAATTTACTGCAGCTGTCAGTCCTCCCATTAACTCTCAAAAATCTTCCCTCTTGTTCTCGGATAGTTACCATGTGCTTGCCACTGTGCCAGTGCACACATTTTCTAAATCCCTCTTGCTTCTCTCTAGGACAAGTATTTGGGTTTGCCTCTTATCACAGGCCAAATTACTCACGCCACTTTCTAAGCTACTACTGACAAGCTTGTCCAGTGCATTCAGTTATGGGAAAGGCATTTCCTATTGTACAAAGGCCGTGCTACTTTAATTAAGTATGTACTCTCTTCCACTTCAAATTACCTCATGCAAACATTCCAACTCCCCCAGATCACTTTAGATGCCTTTAGACGCAATATTCATCTTTTCTTCTACGGGGCATCAAACAGTCATTCATGCCCAGCTCTAATCAAATGGGACAATAATTGTCAATCGCCCGCTAATGAAGGGCATGGCATCAAAGATTTTCCCACACTGAAACGCCTGGTCCCTCTTAGAATTCCCGGATTACCTCTGGGCCCGTGTTATTTCAAGCTAAGTACTTCCCTCACTCATCCCTTTTTTATGTGCGTGTCACCCCCTGTGCTTCTTGGGCTGGGCAAAGTTTGTTTGAAGGGCTCTAGCACCTACGTCAAGGGCTTCGTTGGCAAGTTGGGTCTGGCCAATCAGTACACGTTTGGAATGATGTCTGGGTGACAGACTACCCTCTCCATGACCTAGTGCCCTCACATCTACATGATCTAGTTCCCGATATCCACATTAATTCTCTCATTACTCCCCAACGCAAATGGACATGCAACATATTGAAAATTTTCTCCCTTCTTACATACTCTCGTCCCTTCGCGGCTTACCTCTTTTCTTCTCATCACCACATGATTGCCTGCTCTGGAAATATACCAATCACATGTGATTCACCGTTAAATCAGCCTACTTTTTTTACGCTCATAGCAAGGTAGGCCTCAACAGCTTCACTACCTTGGCACGGGCTATGGAAATTGCCTCTACCCCCCAAAATATAGATTTTCCTCTGGCTCCTCTTGCATGATCGCCTGCTCACCAGTGCTACCCTATTCCACCAACATATCGGGCCTACTGCGCTGTGTTCCATTTGCTTTGCTGCGATTGATGATTCTGCCTACTTTTTTTACCACTTGCCCCCATTTTCAGCCACTCCATCAGCCCTCTCCGTTATACACCCCTTGACCTACAACCTTCTGACAATGCTTCGCCTCCTGACTTATCTCACTCTCCCTTTCGACACTGGCCACACTCTATACACTACTCTTTATATTTTATGGCACGCTTGGCTTGCATGCAACAATGCTGTTTTTTGCCATCAACCGATTCATTGTCATGCCATTTTTCACGCTGCACGCCGTCACTCCCACGACTTCCTCACTCTTTTTTTAGCTACTCATTTCCCTCCTAAACCACCCCACTCCCTTACCCACATTGGATGGGTTTCCTCCGCCTATGTTTGCCAAATTTATGTTGACCGCGCGTCTGTCGGCAACCTGGGTTTCACTGGCATCTGTGGCATTCTACGTGACCACTCCGGCAATGTCCTGGGTGGCTTCTCTATTCACATCGGCTCCACTAGTAATGTCACAGCAAAGCTCTTAGCCTTATGACACGCAATATGCATGATACACGTTCATTAGTTCACTCATGTCATTATAGAATTTGACTCACTTGTTGCTATACATTGTCTTCGTAGGTCCATGGCGCACAACCAATGGCACCTCCCCCCTCATCCGTGACTGCCTGACACTGCTCCACCAAAGCACAACTATCCAGCTAGCCTTTTGTTACCGCGAGGCAAATCTTGTAGCGGATTCGTCATCCGCCAGGTTCGACGGTTGGCCTTACTCCCGTTTTGCTTTTTTGATATGTATGGTGGAGTTTTTCCCCCGTGGATCCCTATAATCTAACCTTTATATATACGTATGTGTATGTATGTGTGTGTCTATACATACATACATACATACATACATATTGTTTGACCAAAGAAAAATCTCTATCCATGACATTCGCGAAAGAGACAGCTTTTGACTTAGAGGTTACAACCTCATGCCGAGAGAACAACAAAGGGCGATCAGAATCAATCAATGCATCTTTGGCTTCACAACATGAATATCTTTCGGACATCGACATCCTGCTGCTCATCAGAGGGAATTTTGCGACTTTTAGGTTCAAATTCTATTTATTTTTTTATTTGTTTTAAGGATAACTTTTATTGATTAGGTACACAGAAAGTGTACCATAAACAATGAGTACAGGCTTGTAGCCAATAATTAGACCGATCAAGTCTTACAAAAGTCTGTATAAGATACAGACGGAAAAACATCCCTTACAGAATGCCAACAAAAAAGAGATTTCAAGAACAATTCATGCAATAATAAAGAGATTTCGCCCAAAGGCAGTTCCCTGTTGAGCTAGAACTCGTACAAACTGTCGAGTAAGATGTTCCTGGGGTTCTTTCCCTATTTGGAGAAGAAACAAGGGCTGTCGTATTGGCGAAGCCTATAATCGTGGTGTGCTTTCTTGATTGACTGACCGAGAGTGGATACTACAGTTTCGTCCTGGAATAGCGATTGATGACTTAGCCTACACGTTGAAATAACTCCAGAGCACTTATTTTTTACACTTTTTAGACATTCCCTCCCTGAAAGAATTTGTGGCGATTCCTAACGAACCACGAGGGCAGACACTCGTTTGGTCCAAATTTAATTGCAACATCTGATGAGCCATCACGCGGATGTGTATAATCATCGGAGGGTGGCAGCTGATAAAGGCGACACCATGGCACATTAGTGCTCCTAAAATAGAGTCGAGTAAGCAGTCTTTCAGCTCGAAAACATAGGCGATCAAATTATCTAAAAGTGATGTACATTCTACCTCCGTAAATGTTAGTTTCATCCAGATTTTGGGGATGGTTGGTGTTTGTACTGTGACGTAATTCACACCATATAACCATTGGTTCCCTGGCGTGATCCCAATCACATAATTAGGGGCACACCTTGACCAGAGTTACTGGAAATGCTTAAACTCTGCAATTTGATCATCAGCAATGCGCTTGAGATTAAGTACGGTTAGAGCTGGGAACCAGTGATTATGGGGTGCGCATTCCGTTAAGTAAAGACATCGCCCTTCCCTAGTGTTTGGCCGGATGTGATTGGTTTTCATTGTTTAGCTTGCCGTGCCAACTGATCGACACCAATTTTTCGAAAGGATACCTCGACGGATGGTTAGGCAGAGTTGGAATCAAACGAGGGTTTAGATTGAATGCAGAAGCCAATGACTGGAGTATTTGAATCCAGTACAATATAAACGTTCCCAATTATTTTGTAAGCAAATGAGTTAATTAAATATTTTACAGTGCTCAAACTCTTCCTCTGCTTAGTCTAGTACGAGTTTGGCGTGTCCATTTTAATGACAAAATGGTATCATTTTTAAGTTCTCCCATGGTTTTGAAAAATATGAAGGTTACAGGGTGAGAGGCAACGCACAGGGAAGTCAAAGACGCAGTTTTAAAGCTTGCAAGGTGATGCTGAGGCTATGAAATACAGATTTCCTCATGATTTGTTGAATCTTTAGAGGACGGTTTCGTTATTTTTCTTAGCAAGATAGTTGCCCTGGATATGGTCACCTAAAGTTACTTTTAGCAAGATATATAGCTGTTCTGAAATTTATGTTTGGAAGATTTAGATAGTCGTTCCAGTACATGTGTTGCAAGATTCTTCTTTATACGTGAAGTAGTAATCACTTCCCGAGCCTAGAATATTTTTGCTACTTGCATCTTCTGCTGCTTTCATATATGTGCTGTGCTTATTTTAATTATTTGTAGTCTTGGATCACTTGAGAGATTATCATGCAGGGTTGTCAAGTGGTTGTCCAGAAATCTGTTAGGGATTTAAGGAGTGGTTTTTGGTGTTTGCACCCAAAGACAGGAAACGTAGTTGGTGCTTCTGTTTAATGCTTGTAATACTGATAAGATGCATTATTGTAGGGCTGGCATTCCTCTCTAATTATAAAAATGGGTGGAGCTGGACGTCAAAGTCATGCCTTCAGTATGAGTACAAATTTTACAATCACAATATACCAAAGAATAGACAAACCATAAACTACATAATCATGAACCGATACTGGTCCTCTACAACCCCCCTCCCACCCCCCATTTTTCAGATATGGGAAACAAAAAGCAAACTTCACAACTCAGAGCTTAAGAAGTAACACAACCAAAAATCACTTGCATGTCAATTTCTGGAGCTGTCTCGTCGCGAGGGCAATTTCCATGGTGCAGTTCATGTTAGAGGCCCTGTTCTTCTTCATCATGAACATGATTGTCACCTTCCCTCTGATTCTGGATTGGCTGGTCAATGGTAAAATTCCGGAGCTGATATCATTTGCCAGCAGCACTGTGCCTGTTAAATTGGTAGATGTCAAGTTGACCGTGACATCGACCTTCCTTGTGTTCCGTATATTAGCAGTCCTGCGACGAAGGAAAGCCTCTCCTACCTTTGTGCCCCTGTAGTAGAAGTCAACCGTGGTATTCTGGTACTTGAGTGGACCGAAATTGTTGTTTTGGATACCAAATTTGGTTTTCATAGCGATGTTAAATGATGGATTTTCCAGTGACCCGACTTCAAACGTATCCTCAAATATGGCAGACCGAATCCTAAACTTGGGGTTTCTGAACTTCATTATGGTCATCCCCATGATAGTCAAGACAAAGACTTGAAATATCACAAAGATAACACCATAGATGACATACTTCTTGATTTTCTGCCGGCTGTGGACTGAGCCACCTCTTCATCAACTCGGCCGTAAGGGTTGGTTTGTAGGGGGAGTTGCACCTTTTTCTCTGCCATCTTTTGATTCTAGAGGGGAAAAAACAAAACCCTTACAGGAGCTGTACGTAGATATGACTATATGGTTGCTTTTGTCCGGCAGATCAGAGAAAGATTCGAAGCTTTTGATGGATGTTGTGTGGGTTATGGAAGGGTCTGGAGCAGCTATTTATAAGAAGGTGCATTACTGAATATTGTAGTAGCAGCAGCAGTAGTAGTACCAAGTAAACATCGAGTAAAGGTTGAACTTTCTCCGCCAACCACTCGGAGGGGGTCTCAAGCGAGTAGACTGTTGTTGTTTGGTGTGTTGACAGTCAAGACAAAAAGGGTTAGATATTGGCGTGCGACATTCTCAGCAGTTTTGACTGTGGTCTCAGTTGGTGGCCGGCCCAAAGATGAGGAAAAAGCATGAAGAAGCTTCTCTAAGAGTTACGCGCATCCCTTCACTCCTTAACTAAGGCCATTAAACATGCCTGTGTCATTACAGAACGCACGCTATCATGCTCGTTTGTTCGCAGAAAGCATCCCAACTATGGATGGTTTGTGAACGGCAGGTTGAGTAGCGATGCATGCTTCATGGCTTCCTTTCCCGATTTGTAAGAAAATACCTAAAACCTCCATATATAGCGACGATTAATTGTCTTGAGATGCTGACTTTCCATGTGAAGTCATTTGGTTAGTCATGGTGCAGGCTATTCTTAAAAGGTCATGTTGAATGGTGAAGGTATATCGACTTGGAAAACTCAAGAAGGAAAAAGGAATAGAACAAGATTTTTGTATCTAGGAAGCTATTTTATTTTCTATTATGGTGCAAATAGACTCAAAGAAAATCTTTTCTCAAGATACAATGCCCAATCTCTTCTTGCAAATTCTTTCACTCATCTTTTTTAAATTCATCTTTTAAAATTCTTTTCGTTGCTGCACAAATGACTAAAAGAAAATTTTAGGAAGACCAACATTAAGCAACACGATAGTTCAACACAGACCCTACTTAACACTAGGGAGGCTTGTTATTTCTCCCAAGCTGGATAGTTCAAATACTCTTCTTGCAAAATAGGTGTTTCCTTACCGGACAATTTTGCATTATGGGGTTAGACTTTCTTGAATTTCCGCTTACAATAATGGGTTGGGAAAGAGAAAAGGCAATACTAAGATTAACAAGCCTCATCTAGTATTATTGGACCTCGCATAATTGGCATCGATCAGAGGCTTCGAGTTAAAATACTCGATTCTGGCATGGGCAACCATTGAGGCTAACCACATGTACTCTGCATACCTTCTTGAAATTCTATTAAGAAAGGTTGTGGGTAAAATAAGGACCATCCTATAACAGTTTGGGCGACAGACACTTCAAAAGATAACATATGATAAAATAAGCGCATGCTGAGCTTTTGTCCCAGAATTACATGCCCTTTTTCTGGTTCAGATGTATATGTACTAGGAACTATTCACCCAATGTCCATTGCAACCCCACAAATGTGTGAGCTTTATGTACGTTTTTACCAGTCCAAAAAAGAATTCGATAGTTACCAACACTCCCTAAGAGGCATTCAGGACAGCATACAACAAACATTTCAGGAGACAAAAATTGACATATCGTTTAACTATTGGCATTTACCTGTTTTGTCCTTAACTAATCTCTTCGCTGCCATGGTCCTTAAGCTTACAAACTTTAGCGACATCAGTTCTTTTACGTTTTCCTCTAAGTTTCATGTTTGTGGTCGTCATAGCAGGACCACTAAAGTCATTTCTTAAGAAAAAGCTCCACCTTATGGTCCCTAAACTAACTATAATGGACGCGTGTGTTGCTGAATTAACCTAACTAATTAATTCTTTGTAGCTTTAGCTAACTTTGTCCTTTTTGTCACTTCATCTCTCTGTTCGCTTCCTCGACCACCACCTACCCTACCAAGTTTTCACCCTTAACAATCAACCACCATCACCCCACCATGCAATCACTTCTTTTATATCCAGCCACCGCGACCTCTATCCCTCTACAAAAGCCACATATTAGTCAAGCTGTAGAGCATACGACCCATCACTACCACAAACCTAAAATCACATATGCTTCTTTTTTAGCACTAGGCTTTATCTCCATTAACTGATTTATAAATTCGGGATGAAATCACAATTTTGATGAGGTAAATTAGAAAAAACATTGGGGTTGACCCATGCCTGAGACCCAAATTTTGCGAATCAATGTCTAGAGGTCTCATTTTTTATTTTTGCAATATTGATTTGGAGGCACTAATTTGCATATCTATTAAACATGGAAATTGAGCAATAGAATTATAACGTAGTAGCGGTTGCTACGAGGGAGTGTAGTGTACAGTGGCGGACCCAAAAAATCTAATCAGGAGATCATAAAGTGTAAAAAATTGATGGCTAGCATAAAAAGAATCCGGAATGTTCAAGTTCACATAAAACATAATTTGTTTAATCGTATGAATTCACTATTCACGGTGACTTATTTAACTGATAAACTTAGTCAACAACAAGTTACTAATCTTGCATGAAAGAAGTTTATACGCGTACTTGTCACGAAAAACGTTTGTAGGTACTAATGTGATTACTAAATAAGTAAGGACAAATGTGCATGTATAAGTTAACATAATATAAGAATTTAAACTAAAAAAAAAAGAACTAACCTTGATATATATTATAGTTTCTTTGTTATCTTGACATTTGGAATTTAGAAGATTGAAGATGGAGCAAGTAAAAGATAAAAATGAAAGACTATGACGGCCGATGACAAAAAAATAAAAAATACAACAAAAAGAAACACTAATGCATTAATGTCACAATAGTTGGCAAAAAACGGCCGATGACAAAAAATAAAAAATAAAACAAAAAGAAACACTAATAATTGAATGTCACAATAGTTGGCATTTTTGTAAATATTTTAAATTTAATTTTTCATCCCTTCCCCCACCCTCCCCTTCCATTCCACGCTCAATGCGGAAGGTCTGCCATTGGTAGTATAGGCGGTGTGTTGGTAGCTCCCAAGGAATTGGTGAATGTCGTGTAGGATTTGCCATAAGCTTGTTCATTTTGGGTATGTGGTGGTTGTAGAGAAGGGGTGGTATGGTGCTGGTTTGTATTGGTGGTTGTTGATGGTGCATAAAAAAAATCCTAAAACCTAGTATTGTTTAGTACCATGAGTTTTGTGTTGAACTATTAGTTTTAAATTTATTTTTATGCACCGGTCAACTACGGGATGAGCACCAAAAAGTTTAAATCGATCCGAATCGCTTAAACGGATCAAACCGAACCTATCAAATTCGAACCGTTCAAAAATTTTAACGGTTCGATTTTACATTTTTCAAACCGACCTTAGTTCAGTTCGATTCACGGTTCATATTTTTTAAACCGATTTCAAACCGAACCGAACCGACCTATGATATGTTAATCTATTTTTAGTAACATTCATTGATAATTTCACAATACTAAGAAAGTCCAAATAAATAACTCTTGAAAGTTAAAAGAAAATAATGAGAACACTTATAACATAAAAATTTTGTGACCAATAACGGTTCAAAGGAATCAATAGAAGCAAGCCCTACAGCCAACCACCAAGTGTTTTTAAGTGAGTGTAAACCGTTTAAACCGGCTTAACCAAACCTTCTAAATTAACCAAACTGAACCGTCAAACCGATGATATTTGGTTTGGTTCGGTTCATAATTTTTCAAACTGATGAGTAACGATTCGGTTTGCGATTTGACCCCCAAATTGAACTGTTATCACCCCTACGGTCAACCAAACTAGCTTGACAAATTGTAAATGAAGAGTTTGTTTTCACCTTTAGGCCCATGAAAACGAAAAAGTAATATCCTGTCGGCATGTGTGTTGCCTATTTAAGGAAGAGCATCTTCTTTTTTATTTGGGGGGAGCTAGCTCTTTCCTTAATTGATATATCTTGAGATTGTTGTACTTATTTTGATTATTATTTGATATATTCAATCTTGTATAAAATTAATATTTGTCATCATAAAAAAAATAGCTATATTGTTGTATAATTTAAGCTTTTATCTTGTTTTGACTTTATCCTAGTGTGTGTTTTGAGTGGCCTCAACCAATCCAAAATATATATGGTCTGCACATGTCCGTTTGCAAAGAGGATCCAATTGAATTACTAAGAGTCACCTAGACGAATGATGCTAGAGGGTATCATCAGGCCAATTGGTTTAGACGATAGAGAGTAACGTCGAGCCAGTTTATGCTTTACCGAGGGTACTCCTGCACGTCAAATTTCTCTAGAGTTTTTGGGGACATTTGAAATGCAAAGATGCCTCGTTTCGGCTTCTAAAATTTCGATTTAAGTCTTCCACAACTAGCCAATTCTTCTTTAACCACAGGTGTTTCTCTTGCACAACATGTCTTTAGCCACTTCTTAACTACAATAACTACAATTCAACCACAGATATTCGGAACATAGAACTGGTCTACTTTTGGAACAGACACTTACGATCTCTTGACAACAATAATAATAGCAATAACTTGGTAGGGTGACCTTTGCCCACCACTACATTCGCTCTTTAAAGGCTGCAACTTTCACAGCACCACTGCAATCAAATCAAGGGTGGGCTGAAAAGAATGCCAGCAGGCCCACCAAGGGTGCATTGATGTAGGTTGTGGGCTCGGACTCCTGAAAGAACGGCCTCGAGTCCGGGAAAGCATCGGAGCTATTGGGCCCGCCCACGACGGCTCCAACCAGCAGATTTGGGTTGGGGTCCGGGCTTAGGTAGTAACGAGACCCTGCTTTGCAGCCAATGCGGGCCGGATGGGTCCCCACCGACGGTAGCGAGCTGGCCCGGTGGTGTATCCTTTGTGGGTAACGCGCACCATAGCCCACCATGTATGACATTCTCATTGGGTTATCCCCAAGAATGTAGTCCACCTGCAGCATTCCAAATTTTATTTATCGTCTTGAAATTGCAACAGAACTGTACCATTCGCATTGACATAATAACAAAAAAGCGATTCTAGTGCACAAAGCTTCCATCGATAAGATTAGGTGTCTGGGGAGCATTGTTATATACAGCGTCAGCCCGGTATTACCCTGCAACTTTCAATGAACAATTGAACAACTTTGATCTTGCACCAAAGTGACCTTCACCGTTTGAACTAAGTTTTGGAACAAATTAAATATCCGGGGATTCTAAGTGTCACATGTTGCTTCCAACATAGTAAGCAGAAAACTCAAAAATAAATGCTTCCTAACCGGACTACTGTACATCAGGGTAAACGCCAAAAATGGAGAAGAAAGAAAGTGTATGAGCACAGTTGTTATACGGTGTCGTATTAGGTTATGTTAGAGGTCTACCTGGCGCTGGGCAAGACGTTTGAGGAGGGCAGGGGAGGCAGATTTCCCACCACATGGCACAGCGTGATTGGCATGGCTGAGATAGTTAGAGTAAGCCAGAAGTAGGAACGACAGGGACGTTACATGCTGCATGTTACTTCCTCCAGCCTTGAAGATCAGCCCACCTTTTCCAAAAAGGTAAAAGGACAAGAATGCAAGGTTTATTAATTAAAACTATATATATGATAGGATCTCAGTTCCATAGGTATCACTTTTGCGCCAACTTTTCTGGTTTTGTATCAATTAGAGACAGTCTAGTCACTAATAAACCATCACTAGTATTAAAGTAGCGCCATGATTCTTTTTAGGCAATGTGACAGGAAAGGAAATCTACTAATCTCTAATGATTCATGGCTCTTATGTAAGTCTTAATTATGTGCTTTATTAATAGTCAGACATGTGAAGACTACACACGTTGTTACGTTGCAGTTTCCTGGTGAAGGAGGCAAAGAGAAAATTAAACGAATGGACAGTAACTTACCTGGAGAATACTGGACTTGAGGATGAGAGATGCCAGGCAACAAGGAGCAGATGAAATCATCTGCATTGTTCTGGAAAGATCTTAAATCGTCTGCTTTTCCCATCAGGACTTCCTGCATATCACGCAGATCTTAATTAATCAATGTTATGTCACGGTAGTTGGCGAACTTCACTTCCATTTTTTTTTAACCAAAGGCCTAATATTTTAGCGGTATCATTAGTCTACGGCAAAATCAAATCTTGTATAAGTAGGGGGAAGATTAGTGACTTATTCACCAACTTGGACAAATCGCTCAAATTTTGACATTAACCATTTCTAAAAACAAAGGAGCCAGCTTCTAATGAAATTATTCATTTGAAACAGACCTAATGAGTTCGCCCAATCTTGAAATCTCCATATCATTTTCGGTACCTACGTGGCTGGCATTAGCTCAGTATGAATCGATGATACTCTTAGCATGTACAAAGTAACAGCAAATCAAACATACACGAAAGCATGTGAAATGCAATATCACCATTTTACCCCAAATCTGAGGCTCCCAATCAGGAAGCCTTCTCAGAAAAAGTAAATGAACAGACTGATCCCCCCAATGCTAATAGCTGAGTATGGAAGGGACTGTCATCCCTAACCTTTTGGCACATGCATGCTACAGAAAACACACTGACCCCGGGACCCACAGAACCCAGATGGAAATCCTTGGAGTCGATCACTCACAAGTCCACCAAAACTTGATTTTTGGATCATACTGATTCTTTTTCTGCTGAAGGACAATTACCCTACAAACTCAGGACACTTCTTTCTGTAAAGGAGGTACCTAATACCTTAGATTGTCATTTGTCAACATACTGAGGTGCCCAAATGAAACCCACCACCAAAACTACATAATAATTTGCCATGATTAACTCATAGACCCTTTACACGTTGATCGAGAGTAATTCTTTCAGTAAAAGAGAGCCCATTCCTAGTTAACCTACCTGATATTTCTCTCATTCAGGCCCTAACTAACTAGCATTGGTTTCATGGAAAACTATTTTTGTATCTTTCTCACAATTTTAGCAACAGAGGGGCTTTCCGAAAAATTAGAGTACAATTGTGGTCATTTCCTTTTGGATACTAAATAAATAGAGGATTATCTTTTTGCGAAATGAACGGTTAAGATCCCAAAAATAAAACTTACCAAAATTTTGCATTTAAATAAACTCTAAATTGTAGAACTCCTAAACCACGTGAAGACAAGGATGCTCCAAATGGAAAAGCAAGAGACAATAAGAAGGAAAAAAAACCCACAGGACGAGACAGGGATTTGATAACTAGAGACACAAGTTGGAAGAGTCATATTGATGGGCTATGTTTCCTTAATTCGGGTTCCAATAAATACCGGGATAACCGGGGATTTCACTAACCTTGGATATGAGTACATTTATTCCGGCGTGTTTGTTATCCCAACCGAACTCATTAATGGTGTCTCCAGCCCTCAAAACCACCTCGTTCGTCACTATGTACTCTCGATATTCGCGCCTCCTCGACGCCTTGTGCAGCCATGCCGCTGCCCAAAGCAATTCATCCTACAATATTAAACTACAAATGATCAATTTACTGTCATATTTATCGCTAAATATCTTGAAAGGATCGCCAAAAAAACATTACGCAGCAGTCTAATTATACCTGGTAACCATTCACGGCACAGTAAAAGGGGCAAACGGCTGAGCGCAGGCCGGTGCTGTACGCGCCACGGTAGTTGTTAGCAAACTCGAAAACCTGCACACCCCGAGACAGTTAACAAAAGAGAGAGGGACAGCTTTTTCACGCAACGGTCAATTTTTCGGATAGAGTGAAAAGGCTACAACACAACCATTATGGACTATTGTCACCTGTCATGCCATAGAGTCCACGATAACCTAGGCCAGCCAACATTTGTACGGAGACTTACATATTATATCTAATAGTACTATTTTTTTTTACTTTAATTCCCTTTCTTTCATGAATCAAATCTAAGTCGTGGAAATGTATGAACCAGTTATCCAAGTGAAAAAACTACACTAAACTTCTCAAGCTCAAAATGAGATGTAAAGTGGATCAAATTTAATCTTGTTCAAATACGTATAATTGATAACTGCAAATGATTGCTGCATATTTCGAAACACACGTAATTGAGAAAAGCTCAAGCCTATGTCGCTTAAAATAACGTGTTTAATACTCTTTTGAAACTTTTAGCATTAAATTAATGGGATCAGAATCATATCATATGTTATACATAGTTTATGCTATAGTATTTGTATATATAAATTTATCTATTTTAACGATAACAATTATCACCGTTAATGACAATCTTCTATTTCTATAAGTTACGACAAAAATACTGTAGAACCAAGAATCTTTATCCACCAAAGCGGCTCTCTTTCTTGAGCAAGACTACAAGCCAAAAAAAGAGTTACCCACCAAAAGAAATGTTTATGCCAATGAGAGACATCTATAATTCGTTGGAAAATGTGTAAAGCGCGCTTACACTCCGCATTACACAGTATGCATGCCTACATGCATAAAACAAAAAGTAGGTAACTGAACAGTAGTGTGCGAGAGGGGCAACGTACTCTAACGGCACGATCAACGAGGAGGCGGGAGTAGGCCGGATCACGTGACCGGAACACGACGGACGCGGCGGCCAGGGCGGCAGCGGTCTCGCCGGCCACGTCGGACCCGGGGTGGTCCTTGTCCACCCTGTACGCCGTCCTCAGCGTGTCCATGTCCTCCGGCCTCTCCCAGCAATTGTGGTCGGAAAACGCGTCGCCCACCTGAACGTACACCGTGTCCGGCACCGCCGTCGCCTTCAGAAGGTAGTCCGTCCCCCACCTGACCGCCTTTAAGGCGTCTCCCAGCTCCGGCCCCATGTTCCGGCCAAAGTCTATCACACTCCAGGCTAGCAGCGTCGTCGTGAATGCCATCGGAAAGCCGAACTTTATGTTGTCTCCGGCGTCGTAGTAACCTCCGGTCAAGTCCACCTGATCACATGCGTCAAAAATTTCATTAGTTAGAAAGGAAAATGCTATCAACATTTCGCAATGCTATCAAAAATTGCTATCCTCCGAAGTTGTAAGACAAAGGAACAAATTAGAGGAGCGGGAGGAGGAAATTTACTCCGGCGGTGGCGCCATCCCGCAATGCTGAGTCTCTGCGCCACTTAACGCGTTGATCCGCCGGAAGTTTGCCTGAACGTTGGCCTTCGAAGAAGAGGATGCTCTTTCTGAGGGCGTCGGAGTAGTCATGGCCGCCACCACCGGCAGCGGCGGAGAGTAGGGCGAGGAAGAGGAGCGAAACGAGGGAGACAGCGAGGGAAAATGACGGAAAATTCGCCGGGAAAGGGGAGAATTTTCGCGCCATTTTTAGCTGCTATTTTCTCGGGGACAAAGGCAGGGAATAACGAGGGGAATCATCGTCGTTATTTTATAGAGGGGGAGAAGAATATTGGTTTCATTGGATTCTCGGGCGACACCCAATGGGGAGGGGACACGTGGGAGGATGTTGAGTGCGTGGAGTGTGGATATCGATGGGGGGAGGTTGACCAGTTCGGTGAAGGTTTGACTGGCCGGTCTGGACCGGTATTCGGCTGCAGACCGTTGATGGGGTTACGTGACCGTTGGGGCAGTTTGGGACTTTGTGTGTGTTAATGGCAGTCGGTGGGGCATGGGTGTGTGAATTTTGTGATCGTGTGGGACCGAGGAGATAGGGGGTCCCTTCACCGTCATTTGATGGTAAACACATGGGGGCCTAAACTCTGAACTGGTTCGACTCCTTCGACTCGATTATTTTGAGTTCGTTCGGTTCTAGAATTCAGAGGTGGTTCTTGACTGTTATCATAATAAAACTTTACGTGCTGTGTGTGTGGGAAAATAAAATTAATAATATAAATTTTGTTAAAAAAAAATCGTGTACACGTTTTATTATCCTATAAAGTAAAATAATCTTAAATTTCAGATACATGTCCAAATATAAGTTAGCAAAATATTATTTTCGTATCAAACTTGGCCTTGAAATTTTATTTTTATTATATTTTTTTGATGAATTTGAATTTGTGAAAACTAAACACAATTTTATAGGTCGTTACTTATCAATTAAGATTTTAATTTTGGGTCACTTTTTTAAAAATTCTCTTGAAACACCACTTGTCATTATCATAGGTTGGTAGTTATGTAACACCAAAGAAGTGTTACATAAAATTAAGTTTTGGCTTAATAGGTGACACACACGATGCTTTTGTAAAAATAAAATTAATAATATAAAATCTTCATATATAAATATTTATTATTACATTGGGTAAAATGAATTGTACATTATAAAAATTAAAAGTAGTTATTCACTTTTTAAACTTTTGTTTTGTAAATTTTTTAATAAAAATTTATAGAATGCCACTTGTCACCATTCTAGATGGGTAGTTATGTAACACCAAAAAGGTGTTACACTTATACCAAACCATATTTTCATTTTATATATAGTATAGATCGATAGATGCTTAATTCAAACCCAATTGAATCCAACCGTGTATAAACACAATAATTGGTTGTGAGTGAAAGAATTTCTTCCTCTTCAAGTTTTATATGGTCTGTTATATGACCTTTGATATTATTGGATTAGAAAAACTTAAATCATAGTTTAAACCAAAGACACTTAGAGGTGTCAATGGGGCTTGGGCCGGCCCAGCGGACCAGAAGAGGGCCAGGGCCAAACCGGGGTTCGGGCCTTGCAAACCGGGCCGGGCCCAATGTGAGGATATCTTGGCCTGGTCCAAGCCCAAGCCCTAGGCCCTAACTTTAGGGTCGGGCTTGGGCCAGGCCTGGGCCTGAATAATTTTTTTTTAATTTTTTATGTTAAGAAAAAAATTAAATTTAAGATAAATTTGTTCATAGACCCTTTCTCTTTTTATCTAAGCTTAAGATCGGTTGCTATATATATATATATAGGGAGCCGATCCACCCCACCAGTGGAGAAATAAAATTTCTCCACCAAACCGCTACAAAGAGTAGCGGTTGCATTTTTGAGGACCACCAAACTGCTACTCTTTGTAGCGGTTGGTATTTTCATTGTAAATCCAACCGCAACAAAGAGTTGCAGTTGGCATCATTGCCTTCTAAAGCCCCACATGGATTCCCCCTACCCCTTCCCCCCATGCCCCCCCCTGGCCCCCCTTCCCCAGTCCCCATCCCCCCTCACCCCCACCCCCCCCCCCCTGCCACAACCTTTCCCCATGGAGTCCTCCCCTCCCGGCTGGCCCCCCTGCCCAACCCAACGTGGTGTCCCCCTCGGCAGCCACGTGGCCTCCCCCTTTCCCCCATGGCCCCCCTTCCCCCGTCCTCCCCTCGGCCGCCACGTGGCCTCCCTTTCCCCCCATGGCCCCCCATCCTCCCCTCCCCCATGGCCCCCCCATGCCCCCAACCGCAACAAAGTGTTGCGGTTGGCCCCTTCCCCCGGCCCCTGGTCCCCTTCCCCCGCCACGTGTCTCCGTCCCCCTCTCCCCGCCACGTGGCATCCCCCCGCCACGTGGCCCCGTCCCCCCACCATGCCCAACCGCAACACTTTGTTGCGGTTGGCATGCCAACCGCAACAAATTGTTGCGGTCCCCCACCCTCACCCCACGTGGTGTCCCCCCCCCCCCCCCGTGATGCCCCCCATGGCCCCCCCCTCCCCCTCCCGTGATGCCACGTGGTCACTCACGGATTTTTTTTCACTTTATAAACTCTCCTCCCCCGAACCATTTCTTCCACTGACCCTTTCTTCCGCTGACCCTTTCTCCACTTCTCACTCTCCATCGTCTTTACGCTAGAAGCTCGGTGGATAACCGCTAGAAGATCGGTGGATTTTTCTTTAAATATATCAAGTCAAAACAAGTAAGTATTTTGGGTTTTCCTGTAATTCAATTCAATATTAATTTCAAAGTTCAAAAATAGTCATTGTAGACTCAAATCAAAGATAACGAAAAATACAAATTGAAGGAAACAAAAATCAGATCAATCCGAGATCGGATGAGCGGTATTACATTTATAGATTCCAAAATAGCGATTTTTTAGGGCGTCTAAATGAGGATTTTTCACAAATTTATAAAAAATAGCTAGAGCTAGATTTTTCCAAAGTGTGAAAAAGAGACCCTAGTTATTTTTAAAAGATCTATATTAGGGAAAAATTCTAGAGTTTTTCAAATACTGGAAAGGGGGTAACTGATACGGGAACCTTGAAACTTTGCACTGTAATTTAAAATATCAAGCCAGCGCGATTTCGCTCGAAACTTTTATGAGAACCCTAGGATGTTGGGAAGTTCCATCCCCCAGGATTTCGGGCCATTCCGAAGTCGTTAGCTATTTTTTTGGCCGAACGGGCTTTTAAGCGCTCGATCCGGACACCGGTTCGGGATTTTTGGGCGAAAAGTCCGTAGAATACTTTTTAGATCAAGAATGAATTCGGGAAGCTTAAAATAGCATTTCAATGCACTTTTGAGATCGTTCTGATGCCAGGGGCATTTTGGTAATTTGCCACCCCGAGAGGGGTATTTTGGTAATTTTACGGTGTTAAGTTTTTCAAAGGACTTTTTAGTCCAGAAATGTAAGTAAAACACCTGAAAGGTTGTTTTGAAGCTCCCCCAGGATTTGGGCCATTCCGAAGTCGTTAATTTTTGGCCGAACGGGCTTTTAAGTAATTTGCCGGTTCGGGGGTATTTTGTAATTGAACATTGTAACATACCTGGCAACTTTAGTTCAAGATTAGGAGTGTAAGACACCCGAAAACTTATTTTCCAGTTGTTCTGAGACCTTTGTTGGGCGATGGCTGCCAGGGGGTATTTTGCATAAGTGCGGGTGTTTTGGTAACTTTTCCCCTTTAAAATTTTTCCTGAAATATTTGGTATATAATTGACGTAATACATTTAAAAACTTGTTTTAAAGCGGTTTTGAGGTGTTGGGGCTGTAGGGGCCATCGGGGGTATATTGCTAAATAACCACGTTGGCGCTAAATTTTAGGGAACTAGCGTAATTAAGCGTTCGGAGTGGTGGGAAGTGAGGAATTGTTTTAATACATTGAAATAATGACTATTGCTAATGTGTTGGTAAGCTAGGTTAAAGATCCAGTTATAGTTTTGGAATGTAAATATTATGGATACTAAGTTGGTTTATAATTATATTTTGTTCTTAGAGGTATGAATTTCAACGCCGGACCTCATGATACATCAATCCTATACGATGACGATGACCACGTCGCGAGGCACGTATTTGACGGTGTCGATAGGGGTGTTTTGGAAACAATTCAAAGCACAAGTCACCTTGAAGAGTGGGTACTAAACGAGGAACAAATACAGCTATTACACCGTCAAAATTTAACTATGTTCACCGATCCCGGGAAATGGTCTCGACACGACGATTGCCTTATATCCGCTCTAGTTGAACGATGGAGGAGCGAGACGAACTCATTTCACTTCCGGTTTGGTGAAATGACTGTTACGTTAGAGGACGTCGGATTTATACTTGGAATCCCATGTCACGGCAGACCCGTTACTTTGAACGTGCCGTCTGCATCCATAGCGAATATGGCTATGCAGTATTTTCCGGGAATTCCAAGGGAAGCTCTTACAACAAACGGCATCAAACTTAAATGGCTGAGAGAGCAGTACGGCGTGCTACCGGATGAATACACTCCTCAAGATTTCGTGACGTATACGAAGGCATTCCTTCTGTATATTATTGGAGCTATATTACTTCCGACGCATTCGAAAAACACGGTGCATCCGAAGTATATGGTGTTCTTGGAGGATCTTGAGGAGGTATACTCGTATTCGTGGGGTTCAGCTGTCCTTGCGCACCTATATCGAGCACTGCATAAGGCTACGAACGGTGCCAAGTCCATTGCCGCCTGCCTGACTCTATTACAGGTATGAGCATTTATTTTCTTGTAGGATCCTTAGTCAATATATTCGGGATTAATTA
>JAVXUP010002603.1:0-119655 GCA_033070095.1 Escallonia herrerae | reverse complement strand
ATCTACGGGTCCTATTTACCTCTCAGAGTGACGATGCAATAGAGTTTCGCAGACATATTCGAGCATATAACAGTATCTTTTCTTTCACATCATTTGGCGTAAAGTTAGATAAAGAACTTGCAAGTTCTAGGAGAGGAATCTAAACTTTCCGAGCTCAAGGGCAAATTTACCATGATCTTCCTTCTCTGGTCCCGCCAAATAATGTTCCTTCCTATTTCCAGTTATATTTCTTTGATACAGACAACGAGCTCAAAAACAGATTGCAAATTTTAAGTGATGCCAAGCTGAATGAACCCATTACCAAGAAACTCATGGAGCTTCTATCTGAAAATCCATATGCTCAATTTCTGCGCAGATTAGAAGAGACTCCTTTAGATGCTTGCGAAGTTCGTATAATGAGTGATGTTCAATTGGATCAAAGAGTTTATAATTCTCCATCAGCTGATCAAGTGGCTGCAATTTGGATCGAAGGCAACAATCCTACATCTGCATATGAAAGGGATATTATTGTCCATGTGCATTATGGGCATAAGCATAGAGTAAGACACTACTATGGGTGTTATGATCCTTTGCAGTATCCACTACTATTTCCCAGAGGTGATGTTGGGTGGCACCAAAATATACTGAAAATAGATTCCGAAAAAGCTAGCAATCCCGTTCTTCAAAGAACTAAAAATGCCAATATCCCTAGCTTTACATCAGCAGAAGATATTTTTAATCAAGAACAACAAAGGTGATCTTCTGCTTCTTCGCTGCTCTCAGTTCTTGTCGATAAAGAGGATAACAATGTTCTCTTGTAGGTTTTACCATCTAACCAATGCATCCAAAGAATTTTATAGGTGTTCGAGGTGAGGAACTGAGGAAGGTATCATGCCGGCAATACTACTCTTACAAATTGCAAATTCGAGATGACGATGACTCTATTATTCTTTCATCTGAGAATGCAGCAGTATGTAGTAGATATGTATATTAAGCTTGAAACGACTTATTACTATAGAAGTTACTAAGTATGGTCGGGAAAAGAATTGTATTGCCTTCATCTTTTGTTGGTGGGCCAAGAGACATGCGACGGAGATATCTTGATGCCATGGCATTGGTGCAACGTTTTGGAAAGCCAGATCTTTTCATAACAATGACTTGTAATTCAGAGTGGAAGGAGATACAGGAGGAGTTGAAAGAAGGTCAAACTGCTCAAGATAGGCCTGACTTAACTGCTAGAATTTTTCGAGCAAAGCTACATGATCTGAAGGAGCAACTGCTTAAGAAACAAATATTTGGAAAAGTTGCTGCTTATGTTTACGTTATTGAGTTCCAGAAAAGAGGCTTGCCTCATGCTCACATATTGCTCATTTTGAAGTCACAATATAAGATTACAAGCTCGGACTGTTTTGATAATTATGTATGTGCCGAAATCCCTGATCTAAATAGTGAACCAGATCTGCACGAAAAGGTTGTTAGACACATGATGCATGGTCCTTGTGGAGAAAAGAATCCAAAAAATGCATGTATGCGTGAAGGACAATGCAAGAATCACTACCCACGACCTTTTTGCCCAGAGACAGTGCAAGGGGAGGATTCTTATCCAATATATAGGCGAAGAAATGACAACCGTGAAGTATTTGTACGCAAGAAATATTTGAATAATCGTTGGGTTGTACCATACAACCCATTTTTATTGACAAGGTATGACTGTCACCTGAATGTCAAAATTTGCTCTGGAATTCAAGCAGTCAAATATCTTTACAAATATATATATAAGGGCCATGATAAAGTTGCAGTCCACATTGCTCATGATGAAGAGGATGTTGTCATTGATGAAATTCATCAGTTCCAAGATGCTAGGTGGGTATCAGCACAAGAGGCTATGTGGAGAATTTTTGAGTTCGATTTGAACGAGATGCATTCGCTGTTATAAATTTGCAGCTACACCTACCAAACAAGCAATGTGTCTCATATTGGGAAAATCAAAATCTGGAGAATTTATTATGCTCGGATGTTGCATCAAGAACAATGCTAACTGAATTCTTTAAGGCTTGCAGTAATGAAGATGATAAAGAAGCAAGGACTTACCTTTATAGAGAATTTCCTGAGCATTATGTCTGGAACAAGAAAGGCAAGTTTTGGAGCAAAAGAAAGTCAAAGGAAGTGATTGGCCGTGTCAACGGAGCAAATCCATCAGAAGGGGAAAGATACTATTTAAGACTTCTACTGAACCATGTAAGGGGTCCAACCTCCTTTTTGTACTTATTAACCTATAACGGTGTCCAATATCACTCTTTCAAAGAGGCTGCGACAAAGAGAGGACTGCTGCAATCACATGACAGTATTTCAGAATGTTTACACGAAGCTGCTCACTTTCAAATGCCGAAGGCTTTGCGACGCCTTTTTGCGATCATCTTAGTATATTATGATGTTAGGAATCTATGGGACATTCATTTCAGTTCACTGTCAGAAGATTTTTTGAAGATGTCACCGATGACTGATAAAATGCGAGAATGCAAAACTTTGCAAGGGGTCGACTTCTTCTTGGAAAGCATGGGAAGAAGCATAACAGAGTATGATTTACCGACTATGGAATCAACTTTTTCAGATGCAATTAACATGGAAAAGCGTGAAGTACTTGATCAACTAGCTGTTATAACTCCACCAGAGGATCTTCTAGCCTCTTCATCTTTAAACCCAGAACAGCAGGTTGCTTATGACATCATAATGGATCGGGTAAATTCGAACGGGAGTGGTGCATTTTTCATTGATGGTCCGGGGGGTACTGGTAAAACCTACCTGTATCAAGCTCTACTTGCTACAGTTAGATCAAGAAAGCTAATTGCAATTGCAACAGCAACATCCGGTGTAGCTGCTTCACTTATGCCCGGTGGTCAAACAACACATTCTGCATTTAAAATTCCAATTGATGGCAACGAAACAAGTGTGTGTAGCATACCTAAACAAAGTGGCAGAGCATAATTGCTAAGAAGAGCTACTCTAATCATATGGGATGAGGCACCAATGGCAAAAAGATGGTCTATCGAAGCAGTGGACAGAAGTTTGAGAGATATTATGGGTAATGACAAACTATTTGGAGGTAAAATATTTGTTTTTGGTGGCGATTTCCGTCAAGTTCTTCCTGTCGTTCCAAGGAGTACAAGAGCTGAAAATGTGAACGCAAGTTTAGTGAAGTCACACCTTTGGCTTGAAATGGAGAAGCTGAAATTGAACAGAAATATGAGGGCTTCATCAGATGCAACATTTAGTGACTTCCTTTTATGCGTCGGGAATGGCGATGAACCATGCATAGAGGAAAATATGATCAAGATTCCGAACGAAATGCTTGTGACATATGCCAACAAAAGTGATGCCGAGAATTGTTTGATTAATACTATCTTCCCATCAATTGAAAAGAATTGTGGTCATGCTGAATACATCACTAACCGTGCAATTCTTGCAACAACGAATGAAACAGTAGATATGCTCAACAAGAAGATTATATCAATTTTTCCGGGAGAGGTATGGACATATCGAAGCTATGATGTGGCAGTTGATGATACTTACAATTACTATCCAGAGGAGTTTTTGAACTCATTGACACCAAATGGTTTTCCTCCGCACAAGTTGGACCTTAAGGTTAATTCCCCAATTATGTTGTTAAGGAACTTAGACCCCTCTGAAGGACTCTGCAATGGAACAAGAATGGTCTGTAGAGGCTTCGAACCCAATGTTATTCATGCAGAAATAACGTTGGGACAGTTTGCTGGAAACCTGTCTTACTCCCTAGAATTCCACTTCTCCCGCCGGAGGATGGTTTTAGCCCCTTTATATTTAAGCGTACACAATTTCCTGTACGAAGTTGTTTTGCTATGACAATAAACAAAGCTCAAGGGCAAACTATACCACATGTTGGAGTTTATTTACCTCAACCTGTCTTTTCTCATGGCCAATTGTATGTTGCATTGTCTCGTGGGACTTCAATGTCTACAACAAAGATACTGCTGAAATCAGCATCTCAAGACAAAGATAGACACATGTACACAAGAAATGTCGTGTATAAGGAAGTCTTAACTTCTTAAAGGTCTCATCCTCTTTGCATTTACTTTTTTTTTGTTGCACAATTTCTGGATTGCTCTATTAAACTATTTCTATAGTTTAATTATTTCTAATTTTGTTCTATTTCTGTTTGATTTTATTAGGTACTTCCAAGAAGGCCGCTCCTAATATGACTTACAGTATAGAAAGCAAGTTTTTTAACTTTAGGTAAGCTTATGAGCATATCTCTTGATAGATACTACAATGCATGGGTTCAGTTCTCCTTCCTTCAAATGCTTTTGTGCCTTCAATTCTCTTAATCACTAAGCAATCACAAAGTGATGTGAACATCACGCTCTTCATATCAAAATAGCTAAGGAAACATAGTTCCTGTCTTACTAATGTATTGAAAAGTCCTACAGCTATTACTTTCATACGCATCATAGAGAAATTTTACATAATTTGTCCCCAATGATTGTTTTCCAATGTCCAGGATTGAATAAAAATATCTAAGCTTTGGATTTAACTCAAATTGCAATTGCAGAGCAAATAAGTATTGTTTGACTGGTAAAATAGGGCCAAAATGATAAGAACAGTCAATTTTTACACATTTAAGTACTGTTCTACGAATTTGCAGTAAGTTGAAGTGGAAAAAAGCATGAAATACAGGGAGTACTTCTCAAGGGTGGGGGCTTACTTTAGAATTTAATATGGAATGCTTAATTGAAGAAATTAGTTGGTCGACCATAATCTGTGTATGTGGGAGCATGTGTGTGTTTTCCCATTTTGTTGGGAAGCGGGAGATTGTTCCTTACAGTCGACACTCTACGTAAGTAACTTAATTTACTCAATACAATATAAACATAAAGTAGTTTGCTAAGAGCTACTCTGTAACAATCATAAGAGTTATTGAAAGAGTAGTGGGTCATAATAGGTAAATGCAGAAATTAAAATTTTTCTTTGGCAAACGATGGAGAATGGAATCAATTGGTTCCAATTTTATATGCTCTACGTCATTGATTCTAGATGCAGGAGGTGTTCCAAAATCTAAAGGAAGTAACTCTCTCGACATATTGGGCACTTCTATCATGTATATATAAACGGCTTTTTGGGACTCAGTAAATCTAAGTTATTAAGTATCCATATAAAAGGGAGCATTTCTAGGAAATTGGAATGCTTTGAACGTTATATTAACACAGCCCCTGCTTAATTCAGGATTTCACTTAGATTTTCATTTCTTGTAACTGTATTTTGGAAGTTCTTTGGCATACGTAATATAGCACAAGATCATCTTTAGGCATTTTCTTAAATCAATCACCTTCAAGGAGTACATAACTCAGAGTTATTTTCATATTTTCTTTATTAAAGTTTGTTGGGGAGATTAAGCCTAATGCGGTCTGAGTTAGATGGTATGCCTCATGAATATCTTTCCTTGGGACGTGTTGTAGGATTAAACCATCGGATTCGTCACCTAGACGAGAGGCAGTGGTCTGATGTGGGCATAAACCTCAATGCTAGCACTTTGACCTGCCAGCTAAATGATGGATCATTGGTTCTGAGACTATAAGGACATGAATTATCCTAACTTTCATGCTAACAACACTTCTAGGCCTCTTCAGCTGAGTTGTTGGTTTTAGATCCATGAGAATAAAGTTCCCAAGGAGGGAGAGAAATGTTGGACACATTCAGGGCATTAAGGCTCATGTTAATGTTAGGGCCAATCTATAAGATTAGGTGATCAGCCAAAAAGTCATCTACGGCTTGCCCGTCGGCAGCCCGTTTTTGGATATATCAAAAAGATAACTCCGTCAGAGCCAATGACCACTAATCAATACTACCACAGATGAACGGTCTAGAGAGCATCTATTTGATCAGGTTAGTTTGGCTGATAATGTTGATAATACTATAAAGCATGTATACTCTCAATCTCTGAGGAAAAAGGAAAATAGCTAAGCATTATTCCTCAATGGCTATATACGTTTGCTAAACAGGAGTTAAGAACCTACTGAAAAATAGATAGCTTGCTCAAAACCAACTTCATTGTCTTGAGCTAACAAACTTCCAATGGAGCTATTTTCAGCAGAGAATTTTAATATCTCTACTCTCTAACATCCATTTCCTGAGATTAGACATTAAGTGTTTTGGTGGAGATGGTTATACTTTGCTATATTTTGCTGAACTCAATCGGTAAGAGTCAAAAGAGAGAGCACTTCAAGAAACAATAGTATATGAACGATACGTAAAGAAATATAGTGATGTAGTAAGAAAGTAGAAACCATTGACTTGCTCTTATGGCGAAGTAGAATTAAGCCATTTACTATTGTTAATAGTATTCTATGTGATATACGCACAAAAGCTCTTCTGAATTTCCTTAGATATAGATTTTTAAGTGTTAAGAGATTGAAGAGCCAGTGAGGGTTAGAGTATCAGTCAAATTGTGTGTGTGCTTATCATATCAGAACCAAGTTAATTGTATATACCACGGATTGTGGCCCTAAAAATTGACTGCTACCTTAAAAGATACTAAAGGCATACATATAAGGCCATCAAACGTTTTCACACAGGTGTTGATGCAATTCTTATTTCATGATGCTTTTTCGGAGAACAAATGGTCGTTGATATAGACTCCCTAACATTAAAACTTTAATTATATTCGTATTGTTATCTTTTCCAAGGTTTGAGATCACATTGTTATTTTCTACTCTCCAGTATTAGAATCTGTCAAATTATCACTAATCTGGAAAATCTCTAAGACACCACTGAACAAAAAATTCATACAGGGTTATTTTGTAATTGTTATCTGCTATATAAGTCCAACTCTTGAAAATTAAATGTTTTTCGCTCATTTATATGAAATCTTCATAATTTGATGCATCACTTTCAACGTTGGCTTGAGGCTCCTTTACATCGTATCTTTTTTCTTGGTTTATGATTTCTAATAGATGGTTCTTTTCTTTTCTTTTTCCTTTTTCCTTTTCTATTGCAGATAGACTTGGAGGGCATCTTAACAAATTCAAACGAAGTGTCAGAATATTCTTCTTCCATATTTTGGTCTATTTGTGTGCTTCAAATGCAGCTACAACATTCAAGTCGTTTATTAAGCAAATCAAAGGTACATACGAGTTTCAAGTTGTATCGCAGTATAATTGGATATTAAAACACTACCAATTGTTTGTTCTTTTTACTTTGAATCTACAAGTTGTACTTGATTGTTAGAAATATTGGAATCCAGTTTTAAGAGCACATTTAACAACAACATTTAACAACAATGTTTATTGCCGCTTATTCTATCCCACTATTTGTATTGGCAAAAAAAACTACTATTGAAAGAGAGGATTTGTTGGAGAAAAAGATAGTATAATTTTTTAGCTTATAAAGCAGAGGCGAAAAGTTTACCATTAAGACTGTTGAATTTGTCCCAAATTATAATATGTCTAAAAATTATAATAAGTGAATCACCTCAAACATTAAAGTTTGTCAAATGCAATAGACAAACCTTATTATCATTTGCAAATTAAAACGCAGTTTTCAAAAATCTATTTTCTCAATTCTTCTTGACAATCCTTTTACCATGTTCATCCGAACTTGTCTATTGGGTTGCACGCTAGTATATTTGTTGCATACGTCTCACATGCCGAGTTACATTAACTGCTTGATCAAGGCTCACCGCACAGGCCAGACTTTGAGTACGACTGATGAGCATTCATGTTGATCATTTACCTATAAGATATACGAGTATGTCAATATGAGATTTTTATTCTATTGGTTAATGGTTAATGCTTATTTGGTTAATATTAATTAATCAACATTAATAAAAAATAATAATAATAAAATGTACAACAAACGGAACTTTTAGTAACTAAATAAATATAAATATAAACATTATTTGGCGACAGTATCTACAACATATTCAGGAACAGAAGTTGAAGACCGTTGAAGCATATTCAAAGGTCGCGCCTGTTCTGTATCAGACAACTGCCAAAATGATGACCGAAGAATTCAAATTGGCAACCCTCAAAATCATGTTCCCCAAACTCAAACTCCATAAATATGTATCGTATATCAGTCATCAACTCCTTCAACCGTCTCCAGGAACAGTCATTCGTGTGGTAAGAGCTTTTGATATTTCTTCTAGTTCTTCACTAACAATGATGATAATCATTGTTACCGTCTATCTTGCATATTTCACGATTGTCATTTAGGATCTTGTGAGTGGTAAGTAATATAGTACACCACCTGTTTGTAAATATACCTCAAAGATAGCCCTTTCAAGGATATATTTGGACCTTTGGCTGTGTCAGCTTCTTAGTCCTATTTATGGATTTAAAGTTTATAAAATTACAGTGAATCCTTTGGTTTTAGCTTTATCCAGGAAATTCAGATCTCTATTTGATTTTTTGACATTTCTAATAAGTACATTAGATATTTCATGGTGCATGCTCTACGTGGATAGCATGGTAAACGAGAGTATTTTACCCTATCATGCTTAAGCTGTATTATGAATTTGCACATGCAACCTTTGAGAACATTCTTCTGATACACATATAAACATTGCATTGTCATGCATGTGCTTCCTAATTTATAAAAATGCAATAACAGCATTATGTAGATCCTACTATATACATTATGAGCAGATTGGTTAATTGAAAATTGCTTTTGAGTCAAGCCATCTTCCAAATGCTTATATTCATTTCCTAGACTTGCTTTTGTAAGTATTCAATTTACGCAAGCAAAGGTGACAATGGCAAGGAAAAGAAAGCTTCCTACCGTTGTGTCGTCGGACGATGAGCAGCTATCTCAGCAAGCCACATTCTCTACTTTTGAAGATCATTACCCCAGTTCGTCTAAAGCAACAGACCCAGCTGGAATGCAGGGTACGTAAAGTAGAAACGTAGTCTAAGAAACAACAAATAGTCACGTTCACTTACATATCTTACCTGAAATAGAGTTCTATGTACGCTAAGACGCTTTCCGAATCTAGACAAAGCTCGTGCAGGTGATAAACATCCACGAAAGCGCAGGCCTAGGAAGAGTTATGCCAAAGTACAAGGCGGTGATATACAAGAATGCAAGGAAAAGTCGGTTTGACTCAAAGTCGAGGACACACGAGATACAATCAAAGAAACTCTATCTTCGACCACATCAGGTGAAGTAAAAAAATATCACAAGCTATTGTGCTAACATGCCATGGTATGCATAGATTCCCATGAAAAAAGTATAAACTTCCAGCCAAACTGATTCTTACATAAATAAGAACAAATTGAATGGAAAAACGCCTCTTCAATAACAAAATGGCATGTTGATATAAATACTTTACTGACATGCAAATGTCCTCTTTTCACTTGCGATCTATTTAGTCACATAGGAATAAGTGTTGTTTTGAAGCCTGATGCGAAGAAACTTTTCTTGAGACTTTTGTGCTCTTGGCCTCCTGGCTTATGGGACGGCTAATTGGGATTCATTACTTGATTTGGTTGATGGTCTTCATTGATAATCTTTGAATGGGGATTTTTTGTTTCTCTTCTTGTATACTTCCTGCGTACAGGGGTTTTCCCCTCGTTAGTCACTGAATTTCATCTCTGAACTAGAACTGCAGTATTGAGTGTATGCCTCAAAGAATAGCCCTTTCAAGGTCTACTCCAGCGAAGCAAATTGGAGCCAGTTTGTTTCATGTATATTTGGACCTTTGGCTTTGTCAGCCTCTTAGCATCCTTTTTATGTATTTAGTGTTTATAAAATTACAGTGAATCCTTTGGTTTTGGCTTCATCCATGGAATTCCACTCCCTATTTGATTTTTTGGCATGTTTTAATAAGTACTATAAATATTTGGTGGTGCTTGGTCTATGTGGACAGGGTGGTAATAGTTTATCTACATTAAAGTTATGGTAGTAATAGATATTATCCACATAATTACAATGGACTAGGTGATAGATCATGCCAAACGAGAGTATTTTACCCTATCATGCTTAAGTTTTATTATGAATTTGCACATGCAATCTTTGAGTAAGCCATTAGTAGATCATCTGGTTTGAAAAATCATGCAGTAGGTAGAAATGAGAATATAAATAAATGTTTGGTAGAGTAAGTTAAGGTGCAATTAGGTTGAAGTTAGATATGAGATTTATCAAGTCATATATGTAAAAGCTCCAATCAGATTTGCTCCCCAAGTTTTAAACTTTAGGCTCTCATGAAATAACAGTGTAACAGAAGATGAGTCACTTGTTGGATTAAAGAGGCTGCCTTATGTGTGAAATATTGCTGGAATTGGTCCCTTAAGTTCATGATCTTGCACCATGTCCAAGATAGTGTTAGAACAGGTTTGAAGGTCCCGAGATGTTTTCCTTTTATGATGTTCTTATGACACCTTTTTATCCATAGAGAGTCCTTATGATGCATCAAATGTCATAGATGTTTGCAAATTGTTGCTTTATTCCATTATCTTACTCTTTGAATCCCCAAACCACCTTCTTATTTGGAAGACGCAGGTCTTTCCAGACCACCATGGCATTTGTGCATTTTACATCTCACGCGTGCCATACAAGAGCTCTTACCTCTGATTCAATTTTTCCCAACAATTAATTTAGGCAAGATAGGTATTATATACCAATAAACCTGACTACTAAGAAACACGTATATTACCAATTGCACATGGATATCTTGCTAATCAACCTTCCAATGAAATCTTGGCAATCATAAACAAAGCAATAAGTACCACCATCTTTGTCGAGTGGAACTCCAAAGTAGGTAATTGGGAGTTTGCCAAGAGATATGTCAATATTATTAGAGACAATCATTGCGTTTTGCTCATCCACCCCTGCCAGATACATTGAACTCTTACTTAAAATTGGAGCCAAGCTTGAAAGGATTTCAAGTTCAGCAAGGGCATCCTTAGATTGTATTAAAGTGGAATTATCAGCTTGAGCCAATAAGAACTGATCATTTGTAGAACAAAGATGGCTAATCTACAAGTCCTTGCACTTTGGATGAAAAATGAATTGAGCTTGAGCAGCATATTGATCTATAAGACCAGAAAAGGCCTCCATAACCAGTACAATCTGTAGTTTTAAACATTGCATTGCCAACTATCTGTAGGAAATCCCACCGCCGGAATCATATACCTTCTGAAGCTCTATTTTCAATACAAATCTGGGAGTACCACCATCTTTGTGGTAGTTTTTCACCAATTCTTAAATTACAAGCATAAAGCAATACGTCAATATGATTAGCATGGGCAGGGGCAAGACTAGGACTCTTTGTAGTTTGTCGAGAGATCACATTTTCTGATACACATATATGAACATTGCATTTTCCTGCATGTGATTCCTAATTTAACTTACTTTCTTGTAACAACTTTATGGATATGCAACAACAGCATTATGTATATCCTACTATATACATTATGAGTAAATTGGTTACTTGAAAACTACTTTCGAATCAAGTCATCTGCAAAATACCTCTATATTCATTTCCTAGACTTGCTTTTGTAGGTATTCAATTTACGCAATAAGAGGTGTGATTGGCAAGGAAAAGAAAGCTTTCTACCATTGTATCCTCAGACGATGAGCAGCTATCTGAGCAAGCAACAATCTGTACTTTTGAAGATCACTACCCCAGTTCATCTAAGCAACAGACCCAGCTGGAATGCAGGGTACGTAAAGTAAAAATGTAGTCTAAGAAACAACAAGTAGTCATGCTCACTTACATATCTTACCTGAAATCGAGTTATATGTACACTAACACGCCTTTCGAATCTAGACAAAGCTCGTATAGGTGATAAACAATCACGAAAGTGTGGGCCTAGGAAGAGTTATGCCAAAGTACAAGCCGGTGATGTACAAGAATGCAAGGAAAAGTTGGTTTCGCTCAAAGTCGAGGACACATGAGATACAATCAAAGAAACCCTACCCCCGACCACATCAGAAGTTGAATCTTCAAGTCGTGCACCTAATCATCTCAAAGGTGACTATAAAGTATTATTGTCACGACCCGAACCCACGGGCAGGCCCGAGAGCTAGGCACGTGACCGGCCGCAGACCCAATGGACTCCAACCAAGGGCTCTGCTAGGCCTTACTCACTAAACATGTACACAATTCTAAAATCATACATTAACTAACACCATAACATGAATTTCTAAAGATGCCCTTACAACTCTTTCCCAAATCATCTCTACTGAAATCCTCCAAAGAGACCGATAGCATTTATTTTAAAGAAACCTCCTAAAATTAAGCTACGAACAATTCAAATAAATAACTGGCAGTTCTACAATTTCTCAAGGGCTTAAACAACTTCCTAACGAGCATCTCCCGCGGCTTCATTCTCATTTCCCTCGCAATACTCATGTTCATCTAGTTGATCGCCTGAAAACATTTATAAAACGGGGTGAGCTTGGGGCCCAGTAAGTACACCAATCATATCCCTAAAATAGATTTTGGGATTCATAAAAACATGAAACATGCATTGGTTTTCTTCAATTAAAAACTGGTAAACATTTCACAAGAGATACTATGCATATATATACTTTTGAAAGCAATTCATCCAAGATTCTCAGAAACGAAGTATGACATCAAGTAGGCTCATCAATAACTATCACAGTTCATCATAACATAGGCATGTTGCGGTCAGCGTACGTTCCCCCCTGACTAGGGCCCACAATCCCTACTCCACCTGGGATGAACATTATTTGGTCAGGGTATGCGTCCCCCCGACTAGGGCCCACAATCCCTCCTTCGTCCGGGATACATATTGGTGTGGACGCAAGGGCGCACCACGAGCAACAGTACTGTGCGTCAACGTATCGTCCCGTTGACCAGGACCCAACAATCCAACTTTCCCCCGTGGATATGGGGCGCAACAACCAAGCCAGAAATACCGTCTCATTCAACATAAGCCAACTTTAAACACTACTCATAGAAAACATTCCATGGCATTTTTGATGTATTTTATCATCAAACAATTTACACAAAAGCAGTAGCGTGCAAAAGGCTTTAAACTTTTAATTGAACAATTCATTTGTACATATACATAGACGGAAAATAGGGTATACGGAGGAATATGGCAGGGGTACTTACCTGTTGCTGACACTTTTCCTCGATCCAAAAATCCTTGAATTAACCTAGATTGGCATTCCATATGTTAGAACACAATCTATACTACAATACTATAAACGTCATATAAACTACCCAAACTATGCTAACTTCTAACCCTGAAATCGCTCGACTCAAAGTGCGACTCGCACTCGACCAACCTAACCGAAAACCCTATACAATCCTTAACGCGTGTTGATATTTTAAAATTTAAAATAAATTAAAATAAGACACTTTTATTGCTTAAAATATTATAAAAAGTCAAAATATGAATTTTGTGAAATTTTAAATATTTTCAAATTAAAATAATTTCTTTAAATGCAAGAAAAACCCATAAATAGCCATAATCGCTTCTAGTTCAAAATAAAGTCCCATAATTTTTTAAACAGCTTTAAAATATCTATAAAAATTATAGAAATTTAAATCAGAAATTAAGATGCATTAAAACTATTTTTAAATTATTCATTTTGCTAAAACCAATGTGATACGAAAATTATAGCAAATCAACTCTAAAAATTACCAAACTTAAACTGAGATGTATTCATAACATAAAAACATTATTCTAATTTTTCCAAAACATTTTCATGGGTGTAAGGCCTCCAAAAGAATTTTACAAATCTAAGCTTGCCAAAAATATTAAAAATACATATGATATCAGAAAAATATGATATTTTAACAGTAATTCTATTATTATCCTATGATCCTTCCTGTAAAGTTTCAACATTTTTTGACAAGTTTACGATACCCAACGGCCATGTGGTACAACTGTGCAAGCACAGTACTGTTCACGCAGAACACACAGCTACTGTTCATTATCTTCTTCTCCTGTCCAAACCCAGAACACACAGCTACTGTTCACGCAGCTTCCCTTTCACCCCTAGCACATTATAATTCACTCCATTAACACACTAAATCTATACCTTCATACACACACTCAAGCCACTTACACACATATATATCCAACACATTCATGCTCATGTATTCCCATACAACCAAAACACAGCAACACATCCATGTGTATATTTATGCCACCCCCACGCCACTGCCTTCCCTCTTTTCTTTCTCTTTTGCTTGCTTCTTCCTTCTTGCTGCCAAAAAAAAACACACAAACCCACGTAATACCCTTCATTCCTTCGCCTGTACACACAATATTCCCTGTAATACCCAACATAAGCGCAGCCCCATTCCCTTCTCCTAGTTCTTGTCCAGTGCATATATATTCCCCAATACCCATTTCATGGCAAGGTCTCTTCCCTTGTTCTAAAACCCACAAGATAGTCGTAGACACATAACATCCCAAAGGTTATTGATTTTGGAGAGAAGGTAGAAATCTTACCTCAAGGTTTCGCCGGAAAAGTCCTTTGCCAAACTTTCTTCGTCTCTCCCGTACTCTCCTCTGCCGTAATTCCAGATGGTTGAAATTTTAGGGTCGGCTGGTGTTGGTAGCTTATGAATATATATTAATCCCTAGACCAAAGAATTACTAAAAGCCCCCTTATTCCTTGTTAGTTAGTTTAACTTATACTCAAAATTCTCTCTTATTACAACAAGGCCCAAAAATAATTATTTACGAAAGTTCAATATACTAAAATAATTTAATGGCTTGTTAACTAATCTCGCTTCACTAATCGTCGTTAAAAGTTGTCACTGAAAATATCAATACTAACTAAACGAAAATTCGTCGCTAAAATTTTCAAAATTTCACTCATGCTAATCGTTTCTAAAGGCTCCAATTAACACCACATATAATAGCTATCATTGAATTTCAACTTATGGTTCCTAAAAAAAATTCACTAAAGGTTGCCGATAAAATATTGTACATGCAAATTGATTCTAAATGTTGTGTGCAAAAATTGTCGCTAAAGAACTAAAATAACCGGCAAGAAATTCCAAGTTTCGGTGTATTACAATTATACTACAAATTATGCTCGCCATTAATTTTTCAAACGCAACATTTATATGTATTCTATCTTAGTAGTTTTTAACATATCAACCTCTAGCTTAAGTATCCGATAGGAAGAATGTCTAAAGTAATTCTATCTTTATGGTTTTCACTTACATATTTATGCTGTTACTAAACTGTCTGTACAAATATCGAAGTAGATTCTCCGACTCAATCATACATGCTAATAGATCAACTTCAAGCATATGATAGAGATTGGGCGGTAAAAGTTAGAGTACTGCAAAAGGGTAACTTGGAGCCCTATTGCACCTCGAAGGGATCTGGGCACGCATGGAAAATCATATTCATGGACGAAGAGGTACACTAATCTTAAATTTTTTTGTAATTAATCATTTTTTTTCATTCTGTACTTATGCTCAATAATGTATCACATTGCTTTGTAATGACAGGGTACAAAAATACAAGCTATCGTATTCAATGATGTTGCAGATATCTTACAACAATCTCTTCAAAAGGATAAAACGTATCTGATTTCCACCGGACTCGTCAAACCAGTGAACCCACAATTTGACAGTGCACACAAAAGGTTTGAACTAACCTTTAATTTTCTTCCGGTACTCAAGTGAAGTAGCTTGAGACGAACATAGATTGTCATAACATTATGGTCCGATTTGGCTAAAAATGAAGGAAATGTTCTATCGGAGCTAGCAAATATAAGCCTATTGTTATTCTCTCAAAGGCCAAAGTAACAAGATATGGAGGTGCATATTTCTTAGATAATGAATTCTAATATTGCAATTTCTAGAAAGTTGAAGCGGAAACCATTTTTCCTTTTGATTATGTATGTTTTACTTAAAATATAGGTATCATATCTCTCTCCACACTCCCCATTACGACTGTCACGACCCGAACCCACGGGCAAGCCCGCGAGCTAGGCACGTGACCGGCCGCAGACCCAATGGACTCCAACCAAGGGCTCTGCTAGGCCTTACTCACTAAAACCTGTACACAATTCTAAAATCATACATTAACTAACACCATAACATGAATTTCTAAAGATGCCCTTACAACTCTTTCCCAAATCATCTCTACTGAAATCCTCCAAAGAGACCGATAGCATTTATTTTAAAGAAACCTCCTAAAATTAAGCTACGAACAATTCAAATAAATAACTGGCAGTTCTACAATTTCTCAAGGGCTTAAACAACTTCCTAACGAGCATCTCCCGCGGCTTCATTCTCATTTCCCTCGCAATACTCATGTTCATCTAGTTGATCGCCTGAAAACATTTATAAAACGAGGTGAGCTTGGGGCCCAGTAAGTACACCAATCATATCCCTAAAATAGATTTTGGGATTCATAAAAACATGAAACATGCCATGGTTTTCTTCAATTTAAAACTGGTAAACATTTCACAAGAGATACTATGCATATATACACTTTTGAAAGCAATTCATCCAAGATTCTCAGAAACGAAGTATGACATCAAGTAGGCTCATCAATAACTATCACAGTTCATCATAACATAGGCATGTTGCGGTCAGCGTACGTTCCCCCCTGACTAGGGCCCATAATCCCTACTCCGCCTGGGATGAACATTATTTGGTCAGGGTATGCGCCCCCCGACTAGGGCCCACAATCCCTCCTTCATCCGGGATACATATTGGTGTGGACGCAAGGGCGCACCACGAGCAACAGTACTGTGCGTCAACGTATCGTCCCGTTGACCAGGACCCAACAATCCAACTTTTTCCCGTGGATATGGGGCGCAACAACCAAGCCAGAAATACCGTCTCATTCAACATAAGCCAACTTTAAACACTACTTATAGAAAACATTCCATGGCATTTTTTTTTATGCATTTTCTCATCAAACAATTTACACAAAAGCAGTAGCATGTAAGAGGCTTTAAAACTTCTAATTGGAACAATTCATTTATACATATACATAACAAAAATAGGGTATACAGAGGAATATGGCAGGAGTACTTACTTGCTCAGTAATTGGTTCTTGAGCTCGATCAACAGTCGATCCTATCTCTTGACTACCGAAACCTAAATAACAAACCACAACGACATCATTCATTACCGCTCGAGCACGCCTAAGTATTAAGTTTCTCTTAAGTGAGTGAAGTGTACCAAACCGCCCCTCATACTTTGTAAAATTTCCTATTCTCCCCCGATGCCTAACGTACCATTATCCACTTGGATATAACCTAAAAGAATACATTTAAACCACTCAAGCATCACAGTAATTTTAGATCACTATAAAATTCTAGGTTTAGAATAATCTTGTTTACTATGTTAAATAATTCAAAAGCCTATTTTGAAAATAAAATTGTTTGAGACACTTCCTATGCCCGGAAAAATCTGAGAAAATTTCATGTCAAAGGTTTCCCAAAATTAAGGGGAGTTTCTGTTTTGTACTTTCTCTAAATCTAATCAGAAGAGGTTCTTAAAAATAATTTTGCAAACTATTTTAATAGTTAACAGTAACGAGATAATCGCTCGGGCGCTACGTCGCTAACGATGCTAAAATAGCAAACGACTTTAAAACCTTTCGAAACTTTAGAAAATATCTTATCTTAGCTACGTAAGATTATTGTGGGAGTTTCAGAATTTAATAACTTACTTTACTATTTTAAAATGCATCGAAATCTCTTTTACAAATAAATTTAGTTAGCATGCTTATCGAGCTTCGAAAAATCTGAAACTTTTACTGTGTGTAGATCTTGCAAAATTAAGATAAGTTACTGCTTTGAGTTTTGTCCAAATAATATTCTAAAATATTTTAAAAATTCGAAAAAGAGACTGCTGGAATAGGATAGCTTTTTAGTGACAAATTTGAGTCCAACTTTAAAACATAAACTTTCCCTCTCTCTAAGCAGTCTTCTCCTTCTTCATAACACCCAACAACATCCTCCACCTGCAGCTACTCACACGTAATGCTCATATACCTGTAAGTTCACATACCCATCTCATATATATACACATAAGCACATATACATTAATCTATACACACTCATCCCCACATCACTCCCATATACACAACACCATATCCAACCTAATCCTCCATAATTTTCCTTCAAAGCTACTGCCCATACCCTTTTTCTTTCCTTTCATGGCTCACAAGAAAACCCATTTACTTTATGGCAGCCGTGTGACCCTTCTTCTTCTCCTTTCACCACATTTTCAAACTCTCCTCACACTCATGCACTTCACAGTTTAATCTACACAACCCCCACTTCCATCTTCTCTCATAAGTACACGCTAACCACACATGAAATATACACACACTCAGTACACTCCTGCGCACACACTACACACCACCTTTTTCACACACCACTCACCTCCACGTGCTCACAATACCACATAACACATCACGGCAGCACACACCTCACGCACCACCACCTGCATGCACCCACTTCTTGTTCCCTCTATTTGTCACCATTAGGATGTTACTTCAGGAAAGAGAGAGGCTACTGTTATCTCCAAATCTACTCTATTTGTTTGTCCCGCCAATGCTTTACCCATAATTCATTCCCCTTCCTTTCATGGCAGCCACCATGGCTGCTTCATCACCCCATTTCTCTCTATCATGAACACTCCTGAACACCCACCGTCACATCTAGATGCCAAAATACATCCACTGCACTTGGCTACACACCGGTATACCCGTGCACACACTTATACCCAAGCTGCCTTATGGCAGTTTTACGTAGCCGCATATCGGCACCTTGCACTCCAGCAGGTGGTTCATACCAACTGCCTCACGGCAGTGGGACTTTTTCTTCCCTTCTAAGACACCCCAGATTCGCCGGCGACAACAACTTCTCTTCCCTAGGCAGCCCACATGCTCACGCAATACCCGCGACGCACAGCAATATGCAGCATACTCTAATGTCTGAAATTAGTTTACATACCGACACAAGAACAACACCCCAACCCAATCGTGCTATACCTAATCAATCCATTCGCAGCCCTCCCATACAGTGTTAGCGTTACCTAAATACATGTACATATATACATCAATACATGAAGCATAATCTCTAAAAGTAAACTTACCGAGACAACTTCGCCGGAAGCTTTCTTCACGGTTTCTTTCTCTGTTTCTTTGTCTTGGATCAGCAAATAATGAGGGAAGGCTGCTAGCTAGGGTCGGCTGCTCTCTACAGAGTGTGTATATATATACACTAAAAACCCTAAGTTGAGAATTATCACAAAACCCCTTACACTATTCATTTTGTCACTAAATCTTTCATGCCCGAACTTTATTATCGCGAAATGGTCCAAAAATAAATATTTACGACACTTTATGCGCTACGCAAATTGTTAACGGGTTACTACATTATCTCGTTTCGCAAATCATTGCTAATAATAAGCGCACCGATATTTTAAATAACTTGTCGCTAAAATATGCATACACTAGCAAATTTGTCGTTAAGATTTTCTAAAATACTGTTAATGCTAATGGTCGCTAAATACATCAATCAACATTAATAATATCTGCTATAGTTAACTTATGACTTTCTAAAAATTTGTCGTTAAATATAGCCGTTAAAAATTCAATCATGCTAATTGACGCTAACATTGCCGATAAAATTTTGCTGATAGAAATCGACGTTAAATCTCGTGTATAAAAGTCGTCGCCTAGATAATAAACTAACTGGCTAGACATATCACGGTTCAGGGTGTTACAACGACACTCCATATAAATCCAGCTTTGTCGGAAGTTGAAGCATTAAAACCGTGGTATGTATTAATCACTTGCAATGAGATACAAGATACTATATTTACTTTATTAGTGTTATGATGTGCTTGTTGACTATGAATCTAACATACCACTGGTTGTAGCCATAATGCAAACCATGAAAGTGCAACTCCTTTACGGGGTTTGAAACTTCAAAATGCTGAACGAGTCAATATTCAAGAATTGATCGAACGACCTCTAAACGAGTTCCAAGTGCTTTTTAAAGTGTTTACTTATTAAGTAGCACGTGTAATTGGTTAGGTTGTAGCTGCTTAAAGTACATGTACTAGCTGTTTTCCTCATAACATAACTCATATGATCTAACTTATAACAGAAAAACTACTGTTCATTCAAGGGAACGATTGTCAGTATTGACAACATGGAAAAACCTTGGTACGAGGATGCATGTAATGAATGCAGTAAAAAGGTTGTATTCACTGAACAAGGAGCAAAATGCCATCGATATAGGTGCAGTGGTACTAACAAAGTTATGGATTATTCCCCAAGGTAACAAGTTAAAAATTTCTTAAGTGTTTTCAATTTATTATAAGAACTATGCTGAAAGTACATTGACTTATGAACCAAGGGATTGAGATTGATTACTTGTTTAGCATGCATCATATGTTCCTTTTTTAACGATAGTAAAATAATTTGGGTTTTAACTAGAGCATCTAGGAGGCATCATTAATCAGATGCAAAGGCTCAAGAGTCCATTTCTCTATTTCCCAAAAGTTTCAGCCTTCAAATGTTTGTTTATTTTCCAAGAAATTAGCAAGTCACTAATTGTTGTTCTACTAGCCAATAACCATGCTTAGACTACAATCATTGTCATACCTTTCCCTTGTCAACAACAGCCTTACTAATATTAGAGGGGCTATCAATATTTTGATGGGCCGCAACAACCTTTGAGCCGTCATCCTTTCAAAGAACATAAAATGATGAAAGGTTGCCGGACAACAAACAACCTTACTAATATTAATTAAGAGCTTTAAAAAACTTAAGGTTCTGGCTTTAGGTGGTTGTGACCTTTAAGGTTAACTACCAAGATGCATTGCAGAAACCACAAAGCTAGAGATACTGGACCTATCTTGTAATTATTTCAATGGCATTCCTTGGCTCTACGATAAAATGGGGCTTGGAAAGGCTACAGGTTTTGTGGCAGTTTGCAGCACATTGTTTTCCATATTTCACAGAGGCATGCTTATTTCTCTGCTTTAAACAACTTAAAGGTCAATGTCCATACGATAATGCTATGAACATGGCCAGATAGCAAAGGAGGCATTGAAGGAAAGTGATAGATCGTAGTTGTTTGATTTCTTTTGAGCTCATTTTTCACACCTAGCTTACAAGTTACAATGTGTACTACTTTTCCATTCTTATGTTGAACAGCTTGATAGGGGAAATTCAGGTTGCACACACAGTCCTTTTGGTTTGGTGATAGAGGACATAGGATGTCATCTTGTCCTTTGACAGCATTATAACTTCACGTATTTGTACAAATGTATGTATGTCTAAGAAGTGTATCTATATCCACTGCCAGGTACATGCTAAAGCTAACTGTTGGAGATGGTGTTCGAAATGTTTATATTACATTGTTTGAGGCAGCCGAGAAAATTACTAACTGTCATGTATATGACTTGATAAATTCAAAGGAAAAGGTAAAATATCAAGCATTACCTTATAACGACTTTGCTATGATATTATATTACTTTGAACTAATAATTTTTCTTCCCCATACAGGAGGGCATGAACAGTAAATATTATAAGGACTTAATTCATCAGTATGGGCTATCTTACATATTTTTAGTGAAGATTGATAAAAAAAAGTTATCACATAGGCCAAAGGCTGATTGCCAAAGAAGTACATAGAGATGCTGACGAAGTGAGCTTGAAAGGCATCAAAGGGATAATTGACTTAGAAAATACGACAACCGCTCTCCAGAATGAAAATACTAGCTTGAAGAATCAAAAGTTGAAGGCCATTAAGGTTGAGAAGGAATGATTTGCTAGAAGACCTTTGTTGTACTCATATTCTACTATTGTCTTTCAAACAATGAGAGTAATGTTCTTAATAGATAATTTAGATTTTTATACTTAATTGTTTAGTTATATATAATTGTTTAGACCCTTGCTTCCTCTATCTTGATTTCTAAGCTTGAATCAGGCACTTTTTCAGTTTCTCATGTAAAGAGCATGTGGCTTAGTTTTCCATGCATATATATATATATATATATATATATATATATATATATATATATATATATATATATATAAACATGACTAGGAGTGATTTATTTTCTAATTGTTTCCTTTTTAATTTTCTCATCTTTATGGAGTTGCATGCATACTGTACACATGAAAAAAGCATTTGAAGATATTTGAGAAAACTTGCACCAAAAAAAAAACATTTATTTCGTATATATATAGAACGAAAAAGATAAATATCAAACTGACAGTAGAAATAGCTAAGCGTTACTTTTTACCATACCAAGCATTTTTTGGCATCAAAGCGGTTTTGGTTCGTTATGTCTGCATGTCTTGTTGTGTACTTTAACAACGCTAGCCAAACTCATCCTTGGTCTTTTGCTGCTCTTTGTACTTCGAATATTTTTTTAAAAAATATAATAATAATAATAATTTAGAATAGAATGACTTACAAGGTTTAAAAATAAAATTTCAACTAATAATTAGATTAAGAGTTGTCAATTCAAAAAAAAAACAATAATAATTAGTTTTTGAGTTGTTAATCAAAACAAAGAATGAATTAGTTATATACTATAGAGTACTAAAAATTGAGATCTTACAAACAATTCTCTATAAACTAATTGGACACAAATTATATTGTTGTGATCTAAGTTTCTTATTTCTGGGTTCATGATATAGAATGCTATACATATGGTTCCAAATAAACCAACTAGCCAACTGCCAACCTAAAGAAACAAAACGAACCGACTCTATCTGCTAAAACCAAACCCACCGTCACTTTCTCTCAATTTTCCTCCCGTCTCGCTCGCTTGATTACAACACAATATAGCTGAACCCTCTCTTCCTTCTGAGGTTGAAGCTCTGATCTGCTCCAGCAGATCTGAGATTTGAAAATAGAGTGGTGAATGAAAAGAGGTAGAGTATTCTCCTTTCCTTTACCATTATATAATATATAATGTTATCCTCTTTCCCATACTTTTCCAATTTTGAAGTTTATATAAGTTGTTTGGAGTGATATGTTTACTTTTCCAAAGATTGCAACGCTTCAATGCCTTTATTCAAACAATGCATTCTTCCACTATGAACCGAAGTGGCAGCTTGCTACTAATGGTACAAAACAACAGCCATTCCATCTATCTATAAATAATGAATCATCAGTTTGGTTCATAACTGCGAGTTACCTTTTCATTATTTCTGTCGCATTCAATCTCTCGTTGCCCGTTACAAGATTTTACCCATTATATGTTAACTGCATAAGCATAAACATTTTCAGAATACAGAATGGACAAGAAAGATCTTGTGTTTCTTCATCCAAGGAGTTGTAGTTCTGTTGCTAAATCTTTCAGAAATACAATTCCAGTATCAAGTAATGCCCTTTATTTCTTGTTTGGTCATTTTTTATTAACACACCATTGGAACTACGTATTTTAGCATTTTCTCTGTTTAAATCTTGCTAACTTGTTGCAGCAAAAAATAGTGAAAATGACGTGCAAGCAAGAAGAAAATTCTATGGCGCATGCCCTAGATGTTATGTATCGGATCAAACCCGAGAAATATGCAGCAAAAGTAATCGAAAATTCTGTTGCACCATAAACAAGGGAAGCCAACAAATTGAAAGAAGCTTTGCAACTAGCTCTTCTCAATTAAGGCAGTGTTTGGGACAAAACTTGCCCCAAATCTTGTATTTTGTGACGCTCGACTCTCCAATTCTTCGGCAAGATGTTCATGAAAATATGATGACGATTAATCTCCAACTCTCAAAGTTGAATCAAATGTTAGGCACATTACAAGGTAGGAGCAGAAGTTTTGGAAGAATATTGTTCAATCAGCCTATGAGTGCAAATGTTCGCGTCATTCAGTTTGTCAAGGAAAATACAACTCATTCGCATGCACTGATTGAGGTTTCAAATGAAGATGAACATACTGGTCCGAATATCAAAAAAGGAACCATAGGGTAACAAAGAATTTTTTTTCTCTGTCATATGGTTATTATAATTTTAAGTACTCTTAAATCTTATATGTTTTTATGCAATTACAGGGTCTTCAAGACCATGATATCACTCTAACAACCAATAGACCTTCTCAAAATTTTGAACCTATTCTGAAATTCATGTATGGCATACAAACTTAAGGTAACGCACTCTCATATGGAAGACTATATTTATACATCTGACATTGCTCTTAATAAGGCTTTCTCTTTTTGTTTATCACGTACAGGCATCAGTTCGGAATAGCAAGATGGTCGTTAACTGGTGTTGCTCCACATACATTCTCTTTAGACCTAATGATTGTTATATCTATATATGTAGCTGTAATTTGCTATAGTTGTATAAATGGAAGATATCGAGCCGTTTTGATGAATTTTCTTCATACTAGGTATAGTTTGTTGGTGTTAAATGACATTGATATTTTCTCATAATATATGTGTGGATTCATTTTCTTCGTGCTCACTTTCCTTTCCCTTACTTTATGTCAGTTTTAGTAACTTTGGTTTTCATATATGATTATACCGGAATTACATAGGACATCCTTTGAACTTAGACGTGTTCAAGATGGCCTTCAAATACTCTTCGCATACATGATATCCATGCCATCGAATTTTTCTATCTAGATTCTATCTCTCTAGCTTAAAGAATGAAGAATTTTGGGACATTTCTGGATACAAAAAGAGATGTGGGTAACGAGGTATTTTACCTTTCCGAACTATCCATAGTGTGTTTTAACGAGTTCAATGCAATTCACAGTGTTAACCTTAATCTGTTTTATCACATAGTAATGTGCTTATAAAAATTTCTTATGAGTACCATGCATTAAAGCTTTTGCCACCACAAAATCGTCCTTGGTTAGATGTTGTTCAGCAGAACTTCTGGCAGATGTCGATAGTGTTAAATATCATGGCAGGTTAAGCTTGAAGGCATATTTTTCCAAATTACGGAATATTTGGAAACCAAGTCAAGAAAAAAGGAATTCTAATTGTAACTTCACAATTAAAGCCACTTCTCCCTTTTTCTCCATGGAAATAATAGTCGAGGGAAGTAGAGCATCATCAATGCTTGAAAAAAATACATATACACTGAAGCATTTGTAAATTAAGTCTCATCTCTGTTACTTTCCTGGTAGCACCGCTTCATCATAGTCCCTAAGATGCCTTCTACGTTTTGATCGTACTTCGTCTATTATTTAGAATTTGTTTTTTCAAGCACCTATTAATCATTAATAATTTGGTACAGGGATCAAGATGTGGTAAGTTCGAACCAATCATTGAGAATTCTTTCAAACTTAGTAGCCGCTGACGCTATTTGTTTTGTTTGGTTACTTGATGAAATATCATGTGAACAGGAAATGGTCAATCAATTCCATGCTTTCCTTCCCCAGCGTCGAAGGTGCGTAGCGCACTATTCACTTTCAGTAAAGTAGTGTACACCGCCAACAAAGACAAGCAATACAGGGTCTTCAAGGAAGACGTTAGGTCCCTAGCTTCAGAAGTGGCAGCAAAGCACTTGGCTAAATCATCATCTGCAGATCAACTTCTTGGCTTTACTGCTAGCGTGGTCCACATCAAAACATTTGATGTTTATGTATTAATGGCGAAGGTATATCTCAACTGTCTTCAAGAAAACTTTTTTTGAAGAATACTTTTTTGGTTTAATTTTTATCCCCTAGGTACTCTGTTATCGGAGTTTTTATTACTGTACCAGAAGAACTTTTATATTTTCCGTAATACCTTTGGATGACTTTGTCAATTACTGTTAACATTTTGGCAAAATTTGCAGCTAACACTGATGTTGCTATATTATGTGCAGAGCTTTTCAGCTTTAAAGCAGCTACTAGATAACTGCAGAGTTAGTGAGAGCTCATACTTAGCGCACTGGGTTGGCTTGATATAGTTGTACTCACAGGTGTGATGATGACATGAAAATTTATTATCTGTGAACTTGGTTTCTACTTTTATGTACACAGACGATGCATCTGGAAGAGTTATGTATGAGTCCAGTGCTTGCATTACTGCTATTCTATCTCAAGTGGAACATAATCTGGAACATATACTAGAACAAAAGGTTTACAGATCTATTATGTTTGTGCTTAGCAACTTCTAGATCAAGGCTCATATCCAATTTATCAAACTTGTTGCATGCTGCTTGCGAATCCTGTATGGATCTTTGTTCATTGATCGATGCTCATGAAGTAGTTTTTGTCAATGAAAATGCCTATTGTATTCACACTCCATGCTTTCCAAAGCCATTCCTTACTTCGACTTGACATCAGATGCCATGACCGTCGTTCACTGGTTGGGACAGGTTCTATAGAAGTTGTCGATACAGTGAGCAGAGCATTCCTCAGGTCAAAAGGTATACAAATTGCTATCTACTACTGCTTTCATCAACGTGTTGAAGCTGTTGTATGTGCAGATACCTGGTTATTTTTCTTCTCTCATCATTTTTGACATTTTCCGTCTTACATTTTTAGATGCGTGTCATGAAAATTACACCGAGAATAACATGGTTTAAACTAGAAAGTATTTAATTAAGATCAGTAAATCATATTGTTAATCTGTGAAGGGTTATTGAAATTTGTTCTCCATTTCAATGCTTGAGATTTCTGTTTTGCACAAGTCGGGTTGCCTCCATATATGTCACCATTTATATGGTGGCAAAAGGGTGTTGGTGCTATAGAGTGACTTAAATACAATGAGCTTATCTCGTTCCTTAACCACCGTAAGAAAATTTTTATATTGGCGTTTCAACGAACTTGGGGAGGGTAGTCAAATTGTAGTTGTGTCTTTTGATTCTTACATCCATCACGCTCATGTCAGCTTCTTTCCACAGAAATTTAAGAAAAGTATAGTCCTGCTCCAGTAATTCCTCTAAGATATGTGCACGAAGACACATAGTTAGCACGATACCATATCCATGCTAGAAATGAGTTTGTACTTTTTCCCTTCTTAATTTGCTACCTTTTCACCATTTTTTCTTACTTCCTCCGACCAGCTTAATACTTTAACTATGGAGTTGCTACATTGATCTGTGTAGATCGCTTAAACATATATGGATGTATCATGGACTACAAAGTATGGGAGCATCCAGAAGAATGGAGGCCTGAGAGATTTCTTGACGAGAATAATGACAGCGTAGATCTATACAAGATGACGACATTTGGAGGGGGAAAAAGGGCATGTGCTGCTGGTGTACTCCAAACTATGCCGATTTCTCGTATGGCAATCGGCAGACTTATACAAGAGTTTGACTCCTAACTCAAAGTTGGGGTGGAAGAAAAAGTTGATACTCAAATACTTACGACTCAAAAACTTCATCCCAGCTGCTCTTGGCTACAACTTCAAATCACAATGACAAGGATGGCATCGAAGAAACGTTTGTACTAGAATTACAAATAAATTTTTATTTTAGTTTCAAGTGTAGACCAAAAGTGATGTCGACTTTCTTAGATTTGTGAGAGTTGATTTTATTCTTAAGAGTAATGCCGGCTATAAAAGGTGTTGTGTGATAAACAAACTTTTAGTAGATGATCTTTTTACCCCTAATGCTTGTTGTTTCAATATATGTACCCAACATTTGCTATACTATTTTGTGAAAAGTAATATTACAATACTTTCCTTTTTAATGGATTATTAAGTAATATTGATCAATATATATAGAAAACAATCCACGTGCAACGCACGTGCACACAACTAGTGTACTTAAAATGTGTCACCCAAGTTATTAACAAGATCGGCGCTACCATAAGTGTCGCAAACATGTTTTTTAAAACCAGAACAGGATAATAACATTGATAATTGAAAGTTTTACACATTTTTGTCTCGACACCTTATGGTGCACTACATTTTCTAATTTCATCATGACAGGCAATGAGTGCATTAATACATCCATATTACAATGTTACTACGAGTTATCAATATTACGAACAATTACCTATGGATTGTACGGAGGCAGCGGGGGGCACGGCAGAGGGGTGCACGGGGGGCACGTGCCCACCTGCTGCCTCCTTCTCTCTCGTTTAGAGTGAGTAGTGTCCTCTCCTCCAACCAGGTGGCATGGGCGCTTCTCCTTCGTTAACATCAAGATCAGGCTACTGTTGTGGTGTGTTTCATGCATACTAACACCCAATACAGACGCAGATCAATCTTTAGCAAGGCCAAGTAAATTCCAAAAGCACTGGGCCTGTCAATTAACGACCTCGGGGTTCATCCATCACGGCTTTATCCCTTCACAAATGGTGGTAGATGACTAGACCGAGAGAGAGAGAGAGAGAGAGAAATAAGTGTGGCTGGTGGGTTTTAAGGTGGTAGCTTAAGGTTGGAAGGGTGGATTTTGGGGAACGGACTGAAACACTTGAATAAATTTCATGTATTGATCAAATTAACGGTCGAATAAACGGTAATTATAATAGATTTTGTTGAAGCAACTCCAATCTTTACCTCTATAGTCGTCACAATATTTGTTCTCTTAACATAAATTAATATCTTGTTAGGTGTTGACTCTCGTGTACGGTAAATTTGAACAACTTATTACATAAGATAAGATTGTCCATTGATCTCTTTGTTATTTCATACTTACAAACGGATCATATGTTTGATAAAATGCAGGATACAAAAATTAAGAAGTCTATTTTAATTAGTAAAAGTACAGTCATGTGTATAAATTGGCACGCAAATTTTGGGATTACACTTGAATTTACCGAAGGTAGGATGTGAGTGTATAAATTGGCTACTCATAAAATTGTGAGTGATTCACTCATGACGATTCAACTTACTCTCGTTTGGGTTGTCTATTTGTTAGGTTTAATACATTGTCATAATAGTTAAGTAAAATTTTTTACCCCTTTGTCAATTAAGTGTCCATCCCGTGTAGAGTTTCTGACTCCGCCACTCATTGCCTATGGACTACTATTTAATACGCTTCGGGAAAGACAAATACAAAATAAGATAGTAGATATCTTTACAGCAGCAAGTCATGTATTCATTCGGGAAACGTGTTTAGGAAAAATGGTCTGGCTAGCTAAAATATTTTACCCTCCACATAAACCCAACCATGGTTGTAACTGAGACTTTTCAAACCTTACAAAGGTCAGAGTTGATGAGTCACACGGAAGCTTAATAATCCATCCCCACATGCAAGACAGCTCTCGTTCTCCTATGTTAAGGCCAACCAGGATGTTCCAGCATTGACGTTCGAAATTTAGGCTCCGTTTGATTTTTGTTTTTTTCAATTTTGTAAACTGAAAAAAAAATAAACGCGTTTGATAATAATTTTTGTTTTTTTTTTTCCTTCAGTTTTGAAAACCAGTTTTAAAAATATGACCGTTTTTTAAAACTCTCATTTGGAGTTTTGAATTTTCAATTTTGGTTTTTATTTTGAGACCACCATCACCAACCACCACAGCCACAGCCCACTACCGGCCAGCATCGCCGGCATGCAGGCTGTCGCTGCCGGCGACCACCAGCGGTCGTTAGCAGCTACTGGCAGCAACCACCGCTAGCCGCCGGTAGCCACCATCGGCCTGCTTGCTGGCAGCCGCCACCGCCGCAGGCCGCTGCCGCCACTGCTGCAGGCCACAGCCACGCCCTACCACCGCCACCGCAAACTACCGCCAAGAAAAAACTCAACATAAAAACTGGGTAATCAAGCATCCATTTATTTTTGTTTAAAAAAAATGAACTGATTTTTTGTTTCATTTTTTTGAAAACAGAGAAGCAAAACTGAAAATATTTTCAAATGCTACCTTACAAAGGTAAGAGTTGACAAGTCACACGAAAGCTTAATAGTCAACCCCCACATGCAAGACAGCCCTCGTTCTCCTATATTAAGGCCAACCAGGATGTTCGAGCATTGACATTCCAAATTTTGGTTCAAGTTGTATATTTATCCGGACTCGGAGAGCTTAACTTTTCTTCTCATAACAAAGTTCTCAGGCCATGGCAAACGCAGGTAGTAGTAGTAATGGCGTGGGAAATGGTACAAATTACAAGGTCAGCCGTCACGATTTTCCCGATGATTTCGTCTTTGGGGCTGCTTCATCTGCATATCAGGTATATCTCCTCTATACTTGGTGAACCTTTTTCAGGATTGTATGTATGGCAAAGCTTGTTTGTGACTAAGCATATATATGCACCTGCTCTCTCTCTCTCTCTCTCTCTCTCTCTCTCTCTAGTATGAAGGTGGAGCAAGGGAAGGTGGTAGAGGCCCAAGTGTTTGGGATACATTCACCCAGTTAAACCCAGGTTCTCTCTCTCTCTCTCTCTCTGCAGGCTGCCACACACAGCTTATCTATGGCAGCTCAGCAGGATGTTGTACACCGTGCATTAGATCTTGTACTACTGTAGTACTCTTCAACTGTTATCTGCAAAGTTCGGAGCTAAATGCATGGAGTAACAATTGGGTAGATTGTAGAAGTCTCACTGTTCATAAGAAACTTCACTTTACTTAGACATACATATCATTATTATATCTGTTGCTAGTGCTCACTTCATTTCTCCGAAGTTGGTTGAGCAATATGTATGCACCCAGCTACCCACATATTTTAGGCTAGTGAAAGGTTAATCTCCAAGTTTGATTGTATGGGTTTTGTATCAAGTTGACCCTTCGACCCATTGTTGATATTGACATATATGATAAGAGATGAACTTTAGGGGCAGCATTTGGCTGCAGAAAGTTTCTTAAATTCTGACGTTAAATTGGTATGAAAGTTCTAACATGAATAGTTTATCTTGCTGCACCTCCCTTTCTTAATCGTACCAACCACAATCATTTGCTGTCTTTATGTCATTTAAGCAGTACGATAAGATGTAACTAGATAAATGTCAAACTTACGACATCATATTACTGTGATGTTAGTGGTTGATACTAACTGTAAATGAATTTTAAAGAGTTTGCCTAAACATCAGGTAAGGTGAAAGACGGTGCTAATGGAGACTTCGCGGTGGATTCTTATCATCGGTACAAGGTAAGCGCAATCACAATATTTAACCTTGAATTATATATAACAAACTTCGCGGTGGATTCTTATCATCGGTACAAGGTAAGCGCAATCATAATATTTAACCTTGAATTATATATAACAAACATGTTAAAGTATTTAACCTTGAATTATATATAACAAACATGTTAGATGAACGAGCGATATTATTACTCATTATCGGTTACATCACTGAGGATAGCCGGCATTAAAAAATCAGGCGCTTTCTCTAACCAAATTCTAGAATCCAGGTGTACCCTTGCACATTTTGCTAATTTATGGGTCACCGTATTTCCTGTTCTTTTAATCCAGTGTAATTCATATATATGAAACCCAAAAGAATTTTCTTGGCATCATCCATAAGAACACATATGGTCGATAAATCGTCCTTCGCACTTTTAAGTATCGTAATCACGTTCTTCGAATCCTCTTCAATTGACACATCCGTAAAATCACAGTTGATACCAAATTCCAATTCCACTACCAATAGTACCGCTTTTGCTTCCGCTGTCTCTGGATCCTCACAATCACTGATATACTGTGACAGCGCTGCATAGAATATGCCGTCGGATTTCGAAACACCACCCCAAGTCCCATTGCCTTATTCTCCCAAATAAGGCGCCATCAAAGTTTATTTTGTACATACTTGTAACTAGTGGCTTCCATTTCAGCTTAAAGATAGGATTTACACAGTGAGCCTTGATCGTGGCTCTATGAAAGCTGTCCAGGAATAGTTGGGCCTTTGAAAACAACTCTAATGCCTCCATTTGAGCCCCCTATACATGGTCACATTTCGGTTTTTCCATAGCCACCAGCTGATAACGAGCAACAAGCCTAATTCATCCTCATTTTTTTCTTTTGTACACATCCGTCTACCACCAGAAGATTGAAGTAGTACTAGCTATCTCTTTTATATAGATTATGTGGGCATAGTGCCAAAACTTGTCAAGCAAAGGAACTGGTTTGGAAAGCATGATACAGGTTCTCTTGTTCCTGCTCACGTGTCGGGCATAAATCATCACACTGAATGCCTCTTCGCCTTAAATTGGTGGAAATAGGTAGGATATTGTTGTAAGCCCTCCATGCGAATATTTTCACTTTGTTTGGCACCTTTGAACTCCAAATAAAACTCCATTTCAGTCCACCATTTGAGCTTGACACTTGTTCGTACTCTGACCTGTTTAATAGATTTAGATCCATATTTAGCCTATAAGCACTCCTCACCTGAAAACCTTCCTTATTTGTCATAGTGCCAAAGCAATCTATCTCAATAAGATAAGCCTCCAAGCGTAATATGGCAAATCAACTCAGCTTCTTGCCCCCAAAAAATACTGTTAACTAGGCTACGATTCCAAGTTTTGTTGTGAGGATCAATCAGTTCCTTCATATATGAATCATGCCATAAATTGGTTGGCGGTGATTGTACTTTAAATGTAATTGGTTGTGGCAGCCATCTATCACCCCATATTTTAGTGTTTTCACCATTGCCGATTCGCCAACGTGACCCAGCTTCAATCACTTTTCTCACTCCAACAATGCCTCTCCATGTCTGGGAAGGTTTATGACCCAGCTTAGCACTAAAGAAGTCCTTAGGAAGTATTTTGCCTTAAGAATTTTGGACAACAATGAGGTAGGAGATACAATCAACTTCCAAGCCTGCTTAGATAACAAAGCCATAGAATGCCTTCATTTTCCTGAAACCCATCCCCTCATTATCCTTCCTTTGACATAAGCGATCCCAGCTCATCTTGTGAAGCTTCCGCTTTCCAGCTCCACCACCTCCCCACCAATAGGCATTCATTAGTGATTCAAGATCCTCACAGATGTAGTCAGGTAACAAGAAGCATGAAATCGTATACGATGGAATCGCTTGTAGAACATATTTGACTAGCACATATTTGCTTGCCTTGGATAACTGTTTAGAGTCCCAGCTTTGAATCCTTGTCCACACCCGTTCTCTTAAACAACTGAATACCTCTTTTTTGGATTTTCCAATTGTCGATAGAAGGCCCAAGATTTGTCATGTGCCACTACTACAGGAATACGCAATATCTCGTTCACTCCTTGTTTCATCTCCTGCGTTGTGTTTTTACTAAATACCATTGCTGACTTATGGAGATTAATTGTCTGTCCGGAGGTTATTTCATAAGACTTGAGTAAGTTCAGCACCACTCCAGCCTCGTTGTTTGTAGCATTGAAGAACAGTAAGCTATCATTTGCAAATAACAGATATGACACAGTTGGGCCGTCTCTCTGAATAAATGCTCCATTAAGGTACCCTTTGTACTCTGCATTTCGTATGAGGGAGGAAAAACCTTTTGCATAAATAAAAAACAAATAAGGAGATAAAGGATCCCGCTGTCGGAGTCCCCTTTGAAGAAGAAAATGGCCCATTTGTTCCCCATTCAACATAATGGAGTAAGAAACAGTGGTTATGCAGGTTAGAACTAGAGCAATCCATTTTTCATGAAACCCCAGTTTTCTCAGCATTCCTTCGATAAAACACCATTCTACCTTGTTGTATGCCTTGTTCATATCTAGTTTTGTAGCCACTTGACCCATTTTGCCCTGGCATTTGTTCTTAAAATAGTGATTTATCTCATAAGCAACCAAAACATTATCTGTAATCAATCGCCCAGGAATAAAAGCACTCTGGTTTTCAGAAATGCAATGGAGCAGATGGGGTTTCAAAAATTTCGCCAAAACCTTTGAAGCGATGTTGTAAATCACATTGCATAGGCTGTGGGACGAAATTGAATCATTTCTTCAGGTTTTTTGGCATTTTGGGAGAAGGACTATGTGCGTGTAATTCAAGGACAAGTTAAATAATCCTTTGTTCAAGAAATTCAGCACAGATTCTACCACATCAGTACCTACAATATGCCAATAGGTTTGAAAGAACATAGCAGGCATACCATCAGGTCTGGGAGCTTTGGAAGGAAACATAGAAAAAAGGACAAATTTTACCTCGTCTTGTGTGTACCGTCCCGTCATTTCCTCGTTCATTTCCTTCATAATTTTGGTGTCAACCGTGTCCAGGATATGTTGCAGTGCATCCTTTTGTGGGTTGGGTATGACACAGAGGCTCTTGAAATAGTTAACAACAGTCTCTTCTCTTTCGGCACCACTGACAGTCCACATACCATCTGCTTTCTTAAGTTTTGGAATTCACATTTTGCGTTTATTGTGTTTCTATCCCCATCCACTAGCCATTGGTTGTTCGCACATTGTTTCCATGATTCCTCCTCCATTCTTAAGAGCAAGTCTAATTCAACTTCCAGCCCTTCTACTGTTATCTTAGAGGCTTGTGTAATTGTGCTTTGTCGTAATGAAAGAATTCTTTCTTGTAATTCACAAATGCCTCGACTTCCAGCCCTTCTTCTTCCACATTCCATGGGCACCCACACTACTAGATGCCTCAACTAGTTTGGATGAAGCTGGTTGGGTCATCCAAGTTGAGGACAGTGGATCGGTTTTTGTGGGACATCCTTCTGTGGTTGAGCAATTGATTGGTCTGTGAGGATATCAGAAGCTTTTTGGGGTCTTGATAGAGAGAGACTGACTCAGTAATTCTTAGACTACGGATTGGGTTGGGAATTATTTTTTCAGTTATGGTGGCCCCTTAGTTATGGTTTAGAATTGTCTGATTTAGGTGGCTGGACGCAGATGGCTTGGTATAATAGGCTTGCTCAGTGGGTTTCATCCATATTTGGTGGCCTAGTGGGTCCCATAGATTTAGTAGACTCTTGCAGAGGGAATGAGCCTTCTTCGTTACAGCTCATAATATGTCCTTCCCCCGCTATAGCATTTGAGTTTTGAATAGAAATTTTTCCGCCGTCATTTGGAGATATGGGATCCCCTAATTTCTGCTCATTTGAATCAATCCGATTTGTAACTGTTGGACTCTCATCCTATAATCTCGGCGTGATTTCAGCACTCTTTGTCATTGGGTCCTCCCTTGGTGCTTTTCCATCGCCAAGGTCTTCCGGCGAACGGACACTGTAAAATATCTCACCACCACCTGTATTCTCATCAGTGGCATTCAACACCCTTCGACAATCGATACCACGCTTTTCTGACTGAGCTCTGATCCAATCTTTGTACTCACACTTAACATCGCCTTGTACACCCCTAACTAGGAGCAACCCTTCACATTCTTTTTCAAGATGCCCAATACATCCGCACCAATAGCAGAAATTAGACAATCTTTCATAACGAAAGCCCACCCAGAAAAGTTGTTGGTCACTTCTCTTAATCATCGTTCCTCTTTGCAATGGCTTTCGAACGTCTAGCAGGACTCTCCCACGCAGAGCCCTTCCCCAACCCACACCATCTGAGTTAACATCCACTTATAAACATTTCCCAATTTTGTTTCCAATAAGCTCTCCCGTGCCTCTCACCATTCGATTGAACGGTAAATTGATGACTTGATCCAAAAGGGGCACCAATTCAAGTCCATTTTAGATGGTTGTATATCACCATCATACTCTTTCAGAATTAAAAGCCGTTTATCAAAGGACCACGGCCTTCCTGCCATGACTCTTTGTTTATCGATTAAATTCGCGAACTGGAGAAGAAACAGATTTATTCTCACCCGTTTAATTTCCGTTCTCCGACTCAACTTCCAAGTTGTGATCATAGTGGTCTTGAAAGCTTCAAAATTGTAGGCTTTCTGGGTGTGTAACCGGCCCACAATTGTAAATGGAGTTTCAGCTTCAAGGCATTGTCAATTTCCTTCCGTCGCAAAATACATATTTTCTGATAGTGCTTCGGCTTCTTCCTCTGTTGTTAATTTCAAGGATTTCCACATATTTACCGGATCATCCTCTATCATACCAACCCACGCTGATGCACCTGCACGAATCAATACCACAAAGACAAAAAATGAACAAAGAAATGGGGTAAAGGTAACCCAAGACACAGGCACGTTCTACCGGAATAGTGAAATGAAGGAGGGGAACACTAATCTAGGTAAAGAAGAGGATTGGATTGTGTGAGATCAGAGGTGGGTAGCCCTAAAACTAGGGAAACAGGGCAGAAAAGCTGCCGGCTGCTCTCACTGTGAGAGAGGTATGATACTAATCCATATTTACTCACCACTGGTTGTGAGTTGTAATAGTATTTGAGTATTCTAGGATCATGATAGGAAAAGACTAGAAGTTATAATTTGTTATTATTTGAATCTCGTTAGTTAGATTGAGATAAATATTTAAATCTTATCTTGTTTATCATTTACACCTATAGAAATAGATGAATGTTGTACTCAACCAATTAATGGTGAATGAATATTCTATTGTACGTTTTCATATGAATTTTTTTTTTTTGGTAATCGTTTATTCAATACCGTCCCGACTCGTACGTATTACTTTGGTGGCCATTTGCCAGTAAGGTAATCTTCTATATTTTGTACTAGCCAAAATACTGCTTTGTATGTTCACATTCTTTATCATATTAGTCATTATCTCTCTTCTTGTTAGTGTATTTCTTAATGCTCCACTGTGTAGTGCTTAAGCTTTCTTTGTTGCTTGTGCCCTTAGATATGAATAAATTTTGGCTGCTATCTGAGTTGTGTAAATTTTCCTCCAATCCCGTATATAGTGATAATTAATAGTCGTTAAATGTTTGTAGTGACTTTTCTGTTAAGACATTCAGCGATAATTCATAATAACCTTCTTTTAGCATCACTAAAGAAAAAACTTGGATTACTAATCGGTGGAATACTGGCATTTAGAAATATTTAATGACTATTAATTGTCACTATATAAAAAATACGAGAAAAATTCCTTCAATTCCGCGGCCGAAATTTTTCGTTTTTATATTTCTATTCTCGTCCTTTTTCCCTCTGCAAGGCTCTTTCATAGACTGAGCTTTCAATCCATATGGACGATTTTATACACATGGAATGGCTTGACTTCCAACAACATGATTGGAGTTTGGAATCAAGGACCCTTACTGTGGACCTGGCATGCATTGTCAGTATGACGACGCTTGGTGGTCTTCAATTTGAGTTATATTTGTTTGAGTTAAATCTTATAATCGAACTCATGACAACCTCATAAATAAAATTACAATGTGAGTATTTGAGAATTCTAGGATCACAATAGGATAACTAGTAGAAGTTATATTTTGTTATTATTCGGATCTTCGTAATTCAGTTGACACAAGATCTCACTGATTGAAATCTTATGTTGTTTATCACGTACACCTATACCTCGAACTAGTAATTCACAGATTGGGTAGGTGAGACCCCTTATCGAGCTTCATAAGATTTTGTTGGAACAAATGCACGTAAAAATTCAGAAGTAATAAACAACAATATCCGAATTAGTATAATGAAAGAACCAAGGCTTAGAGGCACGTAACCCTTCTTGAAGATAGTTGAAGCCTCTCTCACGTGCAAACGGAAGACTAACTTAGCTGCTCTATCTTCACGATTCAAGCAGGCCCAGATTCACTGTTCATCTAAGAGAGTTGCACTTCTCTATAATGGATCGTGTATTCACCTCCGATCTATCAAAGCATAAGTTTGAAACAAGCTTTTAGTTTAAGTATTTTTCTCTCAAGTGAAGATGGTGTATCTTCTCTTGTCTTGTCCTCAACTTCCAACTCTTTACCCCTTTATACAGTGGTAGAAAAATGTATGTTCTTGAACATTATCAAGTTCTTTGAACCATACCAATTCAAGATTCATCAATGAATCTTATAAAGTACAATGAACTAAAAGATAGGTTAATTTTATCTAAGGAGTATACATGAACCTAAGTTCATGAAATCTTTAAATTCATTTAGAAAAACAAAGTTCAAAGAATAAAACCTTTTGAAAACTTAATAAGTCTTAAATTCATGTATATATCTTGAAAAACTAAAGTTCAATGAACTTTATTTTATTTTTCATATATAAATAGCCAAATTGAAACAAACTTCTAACAAACCCCCACTTGTTTCAAATTTTAAAAGATATGCTTGATCGGCACAGTCATGTACATCAGCAAATGATACCTTTTGGGTTTGAACCATTGCCTAGTGAAGTATCCTTGATTCATCTAGGAACTTAATGGACAAAGCCTTGAATTAAGAACCATGTTAACAAATCAGAAATACATCACATACACTTCTGTTTCGGAGATGAAGTACTAAAGCCCGACACATGACCCTGTGTCTTGGTCCCAACACTCTGAGTGCTCTAAGGATTATAAAGCCTTAATAATCCTATAGGAAGCGGCCACACTTTCTCACCCAGATCGGTGAATCCATCAAGGGTGACCTTGCACACCCCAACACAAAGTTTATGGACTCATTAAGAGAACTAAGTCTTAACCTCCACTTAAACAAGGTCATTCGGTAAATCTATCAAGAGCTATCCATCTAGCCCCAACCAAAACCCACTGGTCTATAGATTCATGAAGAGATATAATCTCAACATCTATCTCATGCAGGAACATGCACATACATCATAAGGAAGGGAGAATGAAAATTCATTTCATTATGTGCATCACTAGTTGTCACATTACTCGTTTTTCCCATTCAAAAGCCAGGATAAAAATCAACTGGGTTGGGTATCCATAATGTACAACTTAAAAATCAATAGGCTTTAAACCCATCCCCCTCGATGTCTCAGACACTAACTCTCTTCCCAAGCCTTTTGACAAAGGATCTGCCAAATTTGAACTTGATTTCACATACTGATGGACATGATTCCATCAGCCAGGATCCTCCTCACATGATCTTGCTTTAGACAAACTTGTCTAGATTTACCATTATAGCACTCACTACTTGCCCGAAGCAAAGCAGCCTTATTATCACAATTTATTGTCAAAGGCGGGACTTGTTTACTCCATATAAGAATATCAGCCAAAATGCTTCTCAGCCAATCAGCTTCCTCTCCAGCAGAGGATAAAGCAATAAATTCGGATTCCATGGTGAAGTGAGTAATACATGTCGGTCTCTTTGATTTCCAAGAAATCGCAGCTCCACCTAATGAAAATATCCATGCAGTCCCAGATATAGAATCATCTCTTTCAGAATTCCAAGTGGCATGACTATAACCCTCAATAACAGCTGGGAAGCTACCATAATGCAGACCATAGCTTTTAGTACCCTTCAGGTATCTCAAAACTTGTAATAGAGCATTCCGATGTTCTTTTCCTGGATTACTTGTGTGCTTACTCAGAATGCCAACAGCATGAGCTATATCTTGCCTTGTACAACACATGGCTTACATCAGACTGCCAACAACCTGGGAATATTCAAGTTGATTAATAGCTTGCACATTATTACGTACCAACTTGACACTCGGGTCAATAAGAGTAGGAGCAGGATCATCATCATCATCATAATGATTGAACCTTCTAAGGATCTTCTCAATATAACTTGATTGTGTAAGAATAATCCCATGCTGAGATCTTATGATCTTGATTCCAAGAATCACATCAGCCTCTCCAAGATCCTTCATACTAAAATTTGAAGTAAGAAAGTTCTTAGCTTCATTAATCCTGTCGATGTCGGTACCAAAGATGAGCATGTCATCAACATATAGGCATATTCGAACACCAGAAGAAGCTCTAAATTTGCTGAATATGCATATATCTCCTCCATTGGCAACATAGCCATTAGCAAGCATTACACGTCTAAACTTCTCCTGACATTGCTTAGGAGCATGTTTCAAGCCATAAAGAGATTTCAATAGATTGCAAACTTTATGCTTTTGTCTAGGACTGATAAATCCTTCTAGCTACTCCATATATACTTTTTCCTCTAGATCACCATTGAGGAAGGCTGTCTTAACATCCATCTGGTAAATGACCAGATTATGAATAGCAGCCAATGCAATAAGAAATCTGATGGAGTTGATACGTGCATCTAGAGCAAAGGTATCGAAATAGTCAATTCTAGCCTTATACTTGTCCAACGTGCCATCTGGTTTGATCTCTTTCCTTAAGATCCATTTGCAACCAATAGGTTTACAACCTGTTAGAAGATCAACCAAGATCCAAGTATTGTTGGACAGAATCGAGTGCATTTCCTCATCAATAGCTTCACGCCAGAAAGGTGCATCATTGGAAAACATAGCCTCTATATATGTATCAGGGTCCTTATCCACCAATAGAGTACGAAAGGATTTCTATGGAGCAACCCTTGAACTTCTTCTCGGTTGATTCGAGGCCTTTCGCTTCAAACTAGCTGAGGAGTCACTTTCAACTCTTCTATTTTTCTTTGGGAATATATTCTCAAAACAATTCTCAAAGAAAAATTTCATGGACCGATTCGATTGTAGTATGAGGAGAAGGTGTCTCCAAGTTCAAGAACTTATAAGCTTTACTAGTAGTCGAATAACCAATGAATATACAATCCACTCCTCTGTATCCAACCTTTGGAGTATCTTTATCAGGAAGTCAAACATGTGTCAAACATCGCCATACTCTGAAATAGGATATGTTTGGTTTTCTGCCATTACAAACTTTGTAGGGTGTCAAATTGTTTTTCTTCTGAGAAATCCTATTCAAAGTGTGACAAGCAGACAACAAAGCTTCCACCCACAAATTTTATGTTAGTCCGGAACTGGTTAGCATACAATTGATCATCTCAATCAAAGTTATGTTCTTTCTTTCTGCAACACCATTTTGTTCAGGTGTATATGAAGCAGTTAACTGTCTAACAGTGTCATTCATTTCACATAAATCATGAAACTCAGATTTCATGTATTCAATCATCTGTCCAAACGCAAGATCTTGATTATCGAGTTTATCTTATTTTCAACTTTTGCCTTATATGCCTTAAATTTTTCAAACACTTCATCCTTAGATCTCAAAGGATACACTTAGGCACATCTAAAATATTCATCAATAAATGTAATAAAGTAACATTTACCACATCGCGAAATGAAGTCTATTTCACAAATATCCGTGTGAACCAATCCAAGAAGACTAGAGGTCCTTTTAACTGATTTGAAAGGTTTCTTAGTGATCTTGCACTTACAACATATCACACATTGATCATCATGTATTTTATCACATTTTCTTATAAGCCCTTCATTTACCATGCGACCAATAGAATTATAGTACACGTGACCCAACCTTTGATGCCATAATTCAAAAGACTCAGCAATATAGGCAGAAATAACTTTATTTTCAATACTGAATTTAAACATGCCATTTCTAGCATACCCTTTGCCAACAAACATATCATTCTATGACAAGATGAATTTGTCAGCTTCAAAGACCATCTTGAAACCATGCTTAGATAGAAGAGCTCCAGAAACAAGATTTTTACGAATATCGGGAACATGAAGCACATCTTTTAAGGTAATGACTTTTCTAGAAGTAAGTTGAAGTTCGACCATACCTTTTTCAATTACCTTGGCAGATGAGGGGTTACCCATGTACATTACTGTTCCATCCCCCACTAGTTCATAGTGTTTGAAGAGATTCTTGTCTCCGGCAATATGATGAGAAGCACCAGTGTTGACCCACCATTCAGTTTCATTCCCTACCATGAAACTTTCAGTCACAACTGTAACAAGATCATTGTTGTTTTCTTTTCTACCTCTCTTCTTGTCACTTCCATGCTTGAGTTGATAGCAATCTTTAGCAAAGTGACCAATCTTGTGATAGTTGTAACATTCCTTGTTCTTTGCCTTAGGATTTGAGCTTGATGGCTTGAGACCTTTGGAATTCTTTGGCTTCAAAAAATTTCTTTTGATTATGCCTTCTAGAATTTTTCTTCTCATCCTTGTCTACAACAACATGAGCTTTGACAATTGTTTCCTTCGCAGGCTCGTTCTCACGATTTCTAGTTTCTTCCTCGATATGCAAGTGTTGCATAAGTTGATCTAAGGCAAGATCTTCTTTCTTGTGCTTTAGTTTGTTGCGGTACTCATTCCAGGTTGGTGGAAGTTTAGCAACAATAGCACCTATATGGAAATTCTCATCAAGCACCATACCCACGGCACATATGTCATTAGCAATCAATTGAAACTCACAAACTTGAACAGAAATAGGTCTATCATTAGTCATCTCGAAGTCCATGTAATTCGAAACTAGAAATTTCTTTGAACTTGCTTCTTCCTCTTTGTAAACTGACTTTAGAGTATCCCACAACTCTTTTTACAGTCTTACTCTTTTTCAAGTATTAATCATAAAAAAAATCGATCATTCCGCTAAGGATGTAATTTCTACAAAAGTAGTCATCATCTTTCCACTTATCAATCTGATCATCGATTGCTTTCACTTGGTCAGTCAAGGACTCTTTAATTGGAAGTGTTGGACAAGGTAACTTAAGTTGGCGAAGGAAAAACTCCATCTTAGTTTGCCATCTCTGAAAGTTCTTTCCATCAAAAAGTTCAAAATTCGGGTGATTAGTCTTAGTAACTTAATTCAATGAAGTAGTCATGAGAGAAAACTATCGTCAATTTGCTGGAACAAATGCACGTAAAAATTCAAAAATAATAAACAACAATACCCGAATTAGTATAATAAAAGAACCAAGGCTTAAAGGCGCGTAAACACTTCTTGAAGATAGTTGAAGCCTCTCTCACATGCAAACGGAAGACAAACTTAGCAGCTCTATCTTCACGATTCAAGCAGGCCCAGATTCACTGTTCATCTAAGAGAGTTGCACTTCTCTATAATGGATCGTGTATTCACCTCCAATCGATCAAAGCATAAGTTTGAAACAAGCTTTTAGTTCAAGTATTTTTCTCTCAAGTGAAGATGGTGTATCTTCTCTTGTCTTGTCCTCAACTTCCAACTCTTTACCCCTTTATACAGTGGTAGAAAAATGTATGTTCTTGAACATTATCAAGTTCTTTGAACCATATACCAATTCAAGATTCATCAATGAATCTTATAAAGTACAATGAACTAAAAGATAGGTTAATTTTATCTAAGGAGTATACATGAACCTAAGTTCATGAATCTTTAAATTCATTTAGAAAAACAAAGTTCAAAAAATAAAACCTTTTAAAAGCTTAGTAAGTCTTAAGTTTATGTATATATCTTGAAAAACTAATATTCAATGAACTTTATTTTATTTTTATATATAAATAGCCAAATTTGAAACACACTTCCAACCAATTTGAGGTGCGCTCATGTTAGTGAAGGCTCGACTGACTCGAGTAGTCGGATTGTACGGTGCCAAAATCTAGGGACTAATTAAGACACTCGGTTAGTGATGAGCAAATTCAAGTCATCATGGACATGGTTAGCTCCCAAACGGGCTTTCCTATGCACTCGAGTTTATCTCCCACGAATCTCTGGTGTAGCTGGTTTAATTCAAACTTTGTTTTTTAGGAAGATGTGATGATCATAAAGAAAATGGGATTGGATGCTTACAGATTCTCGATTTCATGGTCTCGAGTATTGCCAGGTATGCGGCTTCTTTTTAACTTCCAAATTGCATTTTCTGCTCACAGGTCTTTCGCGCCATCATACTTTGATTTTCTTGTTTATGGTGCTTTGTCTAATTCTATTATGTTGCAATTTTAGGTGGAAATCTGAGTGGTTTCGTAAACAAGGAAGGAATCAAATATTATAACGACCTCATCAATGAGCTCCTAGCTAATGGTTATGATTAATCCTCAACTCTTTCATCGTTAATCGCCATGTAAACTTGAGTATATAATCTACAAGTAGTTGTATACGTTCAGGTATACAGCCCTATGTGACTCTCTTTCACTGGGATCTTCCACAAGCCTTGGAAGATAAGTACCGAGGCTTCCTAGATCATCGGATTGTGTAAGTTGCAATTTAGAAGTTCCTAGACATCTTCTCATGGCAAGTTAAGACATTCTATGAATACTAACCATGCATAAATCGAACCAACTTGATCAGCGCTGATTTTTGCGAGTTTGCTGAACTTTGCTTCTGTAATTTTGGTGACCGGGTGAAAAATTGGATCACGTTGAATGAGCCATATACGTATAGTGTTGGCGGGTATGTAATGGGTACCACTCCACCTGGTCGAGGTGCCTCTGCATCAGATCACGTAGAAGGAAGCTACCCACCTAGTCAGAGCATACACAGCAAGCATCAACAGAATTGTAAAGGAGATCCTGGAACAGAGGCGTACGTAGCTACACATAACCAGCTCCTTGCTCATGCAGCCGCGGTCAAACTGTACAGGGAGAAATTTCAGGTAGTAACTTGAATGCCATATAGACATGTTTACTATATTTTTGCTCATCAAGGAGTATCTTCCCATGTGATCAATGCAAATTCAGTAGAAATAAGTGTTAGAATTTATATCATTCATCTTGACCCCATAATCAAGATCATTAGAATCTTACAATAACATAAACATAAGAACGATAAGGTTACGAACTCACCAGAATCGAAGGAAGCCATAGATTACCAAGAGTTTTATTCCGATGATGAAAGAACGCCAAGATGCGGAAGCGAACACGTACCCTTTGGTATTGATCTTCACTACTCTTCTCTATTCTTGATGATGGAATAGAGTGGTGTATTTTTCTTTAGTCTAAGAGGCAAAGAGTGGCCAAAATAATAATAATACCCTAGCCTCCAAGAAGAAAAGATATTTATATAGAGAGAGTAGTGGGATCAACCCTAAAGTCTGCCAAATCTCAACCGTCCATCAAAGTTATGAGATTAGGGTCTATAAGCCTTTTATACACAATAAATCATTAGTGTATTGGATGCTAAATCAAATAGGCCCATAATGTTATTTAGCCTAATTTAATTAATTAATGTCCAAGTCAAATAATAAGTCAACATTAGTATGACCCGTTAGGCCACTTAATTGGATTGGACCGATCAAATCCAACATTCTCCCACTTGGCCAAGGGTTATACTAATGTCAATGTCTTAAGTTTTGACATAACGAAATTGAACAAAACATCCCATAAGTTAGGCCAAATTTAACAAAAATACTAAAATGAATCGAAGATAGTATTTGTGCCTCTCAACGTCACAACACCGTTCTCCGGTTACAATCTCAGAACTTTTGCCAAATATGATAGTCAACAGCTTAATAGACATGAACTGCATCGTTCCATAATAAATAACAATATGAACGAGTTCATGTGATCCTTACATGAGTGTTTGTTTCAGAATACCTCAAATGTGCACTTTTAACGAGAAGTAACAAACCATAATCATAATATCCGGAATCCAAAACATAGGTGATCACAAAAATAAATGTCTCAAATCGAAAACCCATTATCTAAGGAAAAGGCTATCGACCAAACCCATGCTAGCAACATGTTCTCGAAAGAAAGTGGGTGGTAAGCCTTTCGTCATGGGATCCGCCAACATAGCGATCGTACTGATATGCTGAATAGACACCATTCGATTCTGAATTCTTTCCCTCACAACGAGATACTTAATCTCAATATGTTTCGTTCCACCACTTGATTTGTTGTTCTTGGAAAAGAAAACAGCAGCCTGATTGTCACAGAATATCTTCAGTGGTCTCGAAATGGTGTCAACCACTTTAAGTCCCGTAATGAAGTTCTTTAACCATACACCATGACACGAAGCCTCAAAACATGCCACAAACTCTGCCTCCATGGTGTGAGAAGCCACTAATGACTGCTTAGCACTCTTCCATGAAACAGCCCCTTCTGCGAGCATGAAGACATAACCTGATGTAGATTTCAGGGTATCTACACACCCTGCATAATCGGAATCAGAATAACTAATAACCCCAAGGTTATCTGACTTCTTATAAGTAAGCATGAAATCCTTGGTACCCTGTAAGTAGCGCATGACTTTCTTGGCTGCTTTCCAATGACCCATTCCTGGGTTTATTTGGTAACGTCCAAGCATGCCAACAACATATGCTATATCTGGGCGAGTACAGACTTAAGCATACATAAGACTCCCTACTACAGATGCATAGGGAATACGCTCCATTTCGTCTTGCTCCAGTTGGTTCCTAGGGCATTGTAGCAAACTAAATTTGTCACCCTTAACAACAGGGGCAACAGTGGGAGCACAGTTATGCATATTGAACCTTTTCAGAACCTTCTCAATATAGGCTCTTTGGGCCAATCCCAATATCCCACGAGACCTATCTCGGTGAATCTCAATGCCTATAACATAAGAGGCCTCTCCAAGATCTTTCATATCAAAATTCTTAGACAGAAAGATTTTGGTCTCATGCAACATATGCATATCACTACTAGTAAGTAAGATATCATCTACATACAAAACTAGAATGATAAACTTACTCCCACTGATCTTAGGTATATACATTGGTCCATTGCATTTTCTTTAAAGCCAAATTTACTAATCACATCATGAAACTTAAGATACCATTGTCTAGAGGCTTGCTTTAATCCGTATATGGATTTCTTCAACAGACATTTCATATGTTCCTTGCCTTCAACCATAAACCCTTCTGGTTGAGTCATATAGACATTTTCATGCAAGTCACCATTAAGAAATGCAGTCTTTACATCCATTTGATGTAGCTCTAAATCATAATGAGCCACTAAAGTCATGACTATTCGAAAGGAATCTTTTTTTCGACACAGGAGAAAATGTTTCATTATAATCTATCCCTTCCTTTTGAGTGAAACCTTTAGCGACGAGTCTAGCCTTGTATCTTTCGACATTACCTTTAGGATCTAGCTTAGTTTTGTAGACCCATTTACAGCCTACAGCTTTGGCTCCTTCATGCAAGTCAACAAGGTCCCAAACTTCATTTATTTTCATTGACTCTAACTCATCTTTCATGGCCTTAAGCCATTGAGTTGAGTGATCACTCATAATAGCTTCTTTAAAGGATGTGGGATCATTTCCTATGCCTAGATTATAGTCAGCCTCATCTAGGTACACAATATAGTCATCAGAGATGGCTGTCCGTCTCTCTCTTCCTGACCTTCGAAGAGGTTGCTCATTAGCAGGAATTGGAGCAGGATCCATAATAGGGGGCACATCATTAGGTACTACCTCGAGTGCATCATTATTTTGTCTATGAGGTAATGGCGCACCAACCTTTTGGATAACAGGAATAGAAACATGATCCTGAATTTCCTCAAGGTTTATTATTCTTGGTGTACAACTCCCACTATATTCAGCATCTTCAAAAAATACTGCATGCCTAGTTTCAACAATTCTAGTGGTATGTGATGGACAGTAAAATCTGAAACCCTTAGACCTTTCAGGGTAACCTATAAAATGACAACTTATGGTCTTGGGATCGAGTTTCTTAGTATGCGGATTCTAGACTTTTGCTTCAGCTAAACAGCCCCACACATGAAAATATTCTAAACTTGGTTTCCTCTGTGCCCACAATTCAAAAGGTGTTTTAGGCACAGACTTACTGGGAACCCTGTTAAGAATATGCACAGCTGTTTTAAGTGCTTCAACCCACAAAAACTCTGGTAGAGTGCTTTGGCATATCATACTTCGTACCATATCCATGAGGGTACGATTTCGCCGTTCAGCTACACCATTCTGCTGGGGTGTACCTGGCATTATATACTGAGTAACGATGCCACATTCTTCCAAATATAGGGCAAAAGGACTAGGGTTACGACCCGTTTCAAAGAATTTTCCATAATATTCTCTGCCTCTGTCAGATCTTACAACTTTAATCTTTAGGTCGAGTTGATTTTCAACTTCGGCTTTGTAAGACTTAAACATGGCAAGTGAGTCAGATTTTTCATGAATGAGGTAAACATATCCATAATGAGAATAGTCATCAATAAAGGTGATAAAGTATCTATGACCACCAATACCCGGTGTAGGGAAAGGTCCACAAATGTCAGTGTGGATAAGCTTTAAAAGTCCCGTACTTCGAGTGGCACTACGTTTATTGCCTTTTACAAATTTTCCTTTACATTCAATACATGTGTCAAAATCTGAGAAATCTAAAGAATGAAGAATTCCATCCTCAACGAGGCGTTCTATTCTGCCTATGTGACGAAGACGTTCATGCCACAATTTAGCAGAATTTTCATTCTCTCTTTTTCTCTTACCACAAGTTTTAGCAACTACATCACTCACATTCATTGTTTTCAAGGATTCAGTAAAAGAAGCATTCAAAAGTAATTTGTAGAGGTTTCCCTCCAACAAACCAGAACCAATAACTCTAGAGTAAAGGAAAAGAGAGAAGCCTTTATTCTCAAACTTAAACGAATATCCATAAGCGTCTAGTCTAGAAACAGAAATAAGATTTCTAGTCATACTGGGAACATAAACAGTATCAACTAAATCCAAATTGAAGCCACTCTCCAAAACTAAACGGAGAGTTCCTACAGCTTCAACTTGAGCTTTCTCTCCATTTCCTACTAGAACATTACGGTCCCCTTTGTTTAACTTCTTCATGGAAAGGAATCCCTGCAATGAATTAGTTATGTGCACAGTTGCACCCGTGTCAACCCACCATGTATTTAAAGGAGCATCAATTGTATAAGAATCATAACAAACGCAAATAGATAAATTACCTTTCTTTTCCAACCATTCTCTGAATTTATGACATTCTTTCCTCATATGTCCTTTATCCTTACAAAAGTGACACCTGGGACCAGAAGAACCCTTGGTACCAAAAGAGCTTGCCTTGTCAGTCTTGGTTACAGAAGCACTCTTGTTCCCTTGCACATTACCTTTGCCAAATTTCTTTCCTTTTCCTTTAGATGGACCAGTAATGGCAACGTGAGCACTATCAGGTTGTTCAGACTTTAGCCTCTCTTCTTCTTGGACACACATGGAAATCAACTCGCTCATCTTCCACTTTTCTTTCTGCGTGTTATAGTTGATCTTAAAAGGACCAAACTGCGCAGGAAGGGAAGTCATAATAAAGTGCACGAGAAAACCTTCAGAGATTTCCATGTCCAAACCTTTTAGTTGAGAAGCCATATCATTCATCCGTAAAATATGCTCACGAACACCGTTGGATCCACTATACTTGAGCGTAACCATTTTAGTGATGAGAGTAGTAGCATGTGCCTTGGAAGAACCCTGAAACTGTTCCTCAATATGAGCAAGGTACAGCTTAGAATTATCCGAGTCAGAAATGGCTCCTCGAATAGTAGTCGTAATGGAGCCTTTCATAATTATCAGGGATATGCTGTTGGAACGCTCCCACTATTCATAAGCTGCCTTTTGCTCAGTAGAGCTTTCAGCCGTAAGGGCAGCAGGCGCGTCAACCCGTAAAGCATAATCCAAATCCATAACTCCAAGGATTATGCTAATCTGCTCTTTCCATTTTCTAAAATTGGTGCCGCTCAATGATTCAATAGAGGAAAGATAGCTAGTAATTGCAGCAGGACTATGCGCTAAATAATAACAATAATCATGCACGTTAGTACCGAAAATCCACATGATGAAAATAGTTAGTTCATCATTTAACATAATAAAATAAATTGAGGGATAAACAATTTATTTATATGGAAAAGGTAAATACACAAAACCTATTCCAAAGGAAAAATTAACATATCACTTATAACCTTCCGTTGGGCCGGTTATTAACATAAAAGTGTTTTTCCATCCTTATTAATTTTAGAAATCATTAAAAGCAACATGAGTACAAATTATATCACCGTTGGGCAGAAAATAATTTGACCCATGCAACTTATTATTTCCTTTCTTTCCGCTTAAAAATTAAAATATAATCTTCCGTTGGGCCGATTGATATTTTAATTAATAAGCGTAACGTGATGTGGTTTATCATTATCTCAACTTATAAAAGACAATAAACTTCCGTTGGGCCGCTTACTGCCAAAATAAGTAAGAACCACTAATTCTTTCAAGTTCATTATCATAGTCTAAACATGCCAAATGAAGCATAATGTTTTAGCACAATCTCGTAATTTTAGACTAATTCTTGAAATTATAATAATAACGGCACGTTATATTCATCAGTATCCCAATAATATAAGCCAATATTAAAATACATATGTTATCCATAATAACATATCAAATAAACAATTCAATAGGAATGTAGCGTTAAACGACTATGTAAATTTTATTTTACAAGGCCCAATTAAAATACACAAGTCCTTTTGAAAATCCATAATGGCCAAATAGGCCCAATCATATAAACTACAGGCCCAAATTTACATGACCAATAAAAATATAATTACTGGCCTAAAGGCTTAGCCCGCAAACCATTTAATAGGTCATTTACGGCCCAATTTTGCTTTGTGGACAGCAGGCCCTTAACAGGCTTTTCACGGCCCAATAAATTCGGCCCACCTAACAAAAACCTTAGCCACAAGGGCCAATGGCTTCAGGCCACAAAACAGGTTTAACTAAGGTCTGGCCTTTCGGCCCAGTTTTGCAAGGTTGAATAACAGGTCACCATTCCCTTGGCTGGGCCAAACCATAAAAACAGAACGAACAGCCCAATGGCCAACCAACAGGCCACATTTTTCTAGCCCAAAAAGTTATATCCAGCCTGCAAAATATGGGTCAATGCCACAGGCCCAAATTCATAACCTAATAATTTGGTAACACACCCTCTAGTGCAGACCTTCGGCGCAGACCCTTTTGTTTTTTTAACACTTTAACGTGAAACATATAATTCATCAAATACTCCAATAATCTTAAGGAAAAGTTCTATGTTTATGCAATTGATTAACGCGGCTCTGATACCACATGTTAGAATTTATATCATTCATCTTGACCCCATAATCAAGATCATTAGAATCTTACAATAACATAAACATAAGAACGATAAGGTTACGAACTCACCGGAATCGAAGGAAGCCATAGATTACCAAGAGTTTTATTCCGATGATGAAAGAACGCCAAGATGCGGAAGCGAACACGTACCCTTTGGTATTGATCTTCACTACTCTTCTCTATTCTTGATGATGGAATAGAGTGGTGTATTTTTCTTTAGTTTAAGAGGCAAAGAGTGGCCAAAATAATAATAATACCCTAGCCTCCAAGAAGAAAAGATATTTATATAGAGAGAGTAGTGGGATCAACCCTAAAGTCTGCCAAATCTCAACCGTCCATCAAAGTTAAGAGATTATGGTCTATAAGTCTTTTATACACAATAAATCATTAGTGTATTGGATGCTAAATCAAATAGGCCCATAATGTTATTTAGCCTAATTTAATTAATTAATGTCCAAGTCAAATAATAAATCAACATTAGTATGACCCGTTAGGCCACTTAATTGGATTGGACCGATCAAATCCAACAATAAGAGCTTCAAACATTTGAGATTGATTGAATGTTGAACTTGTGCAGACACCTCAAGGGGGAAAGATTGGAATTACACTCGTGTCTAAGTGGATGGAACCTCTTGATGAAAGCAGTGATCTTGATGTTAAAGCTTCACGAAGAGCGCTTGATTGGTTCTTTGGTTGGTGAGTTTTCTTCGATCCAAGTTCTTCATATGCATTGCGCTGAGTAAATTTTCTTTGAAACACACTTACATGCCTGTAATGTTACATGAGTATGCATCAAGTTCCCTCTCTTTCTTTCCATTTCAGGTTCATGGAACCAATAACGACTGGTGACTACCCCCAGAACATGAAACAACGTGTAGGATCCCGTCTTCCGGAGTTCAAAAAACCTGAATCCGAAATGTTAAGGGGATCATTTGATTTTCTAGGACTGAATTACTACACTGCCAATTATGTTAGCCATGGCCTAACCTCTGATAAAGGACTTTTAAGTTATAACACGGATCCTCAAGTTACATACGCAAGTAAGTTAAAGCCCTTACGTCCTTGATTACTAGAAAAGATTGTATTTCCCCTATAGTTTCACACAAACTGTGGCATGTAATGTTATTTTGCAGCTGAGCGAAATGGAAAACCTATAGGACCACCGGTAAGGCCAAGCTTCATCTACAGTCGTCTCTTCAATAAGGGTTGATTTCCTCGAATGTTTACTGTAACACATATCTGGCTCATATGAGAACACAAAACAAATTGCTCGAAATTCAGGGCTAAACTCTTCTTTCATCACAACGAGCTACGCATACTAACATCCAGCATATTAAAGGAGGATAGAATTTCTCAAAACTCTTGTTGTTATAGGAAAAGATGAACATACATGGGGAATCCATCTAGTCGTGGGGAGAATGAGAAATCTGCTAAAGCATTCACTAATCTACGTCGCTCTTTGTGACAGTAGGTCTCTTAGAAGTGCTTTCTTACCATATCTTATCTCCTTAAATAATGCAGAGTGCTTCAGATTGGCTAAGCATTTATCCAGAAGGGATGCAAAAGCTTTTGGTCTACATAAAGAAAACTTACAAAGATCCACTCATATACATTACAGAAAATGGTAACTTCAAATACGGTAATTTCCCATTGCCAATTTACCAAATGTCAAACAAAGTACTTATTAACCACAAATATCGTTCATTGTGTTGTGAAGGGGTTGATGAAACTAATAATGCCAGCTTAACGGTTTTGGAAGCTCTGAACGATACAACGAGGACAGAGTTCCTACAAGACCATCTATTTTACCTTCACAAGGCAATGGAGTAAGTTTTCAAACGACCTGTTATCCAAAGATATATGATCTTGTGAACAAGAATAACTAACTCGATCTGTACGTATGAACCGAAATCCTTGCAGTGATGGTGTCAATGTGAAGGGTTACTTTATGTGGTCACTCTTGGACAACTTTGAATGGAATGATGGTTACAGTGTTCGATTTGGTTTGGTTCATGTAGACTATAATAATGGGTATGCAAGACGCCCTAAAGCCTCAGCCGAATGGTTCAAGAATTTTCTCAGGCAAGATAGAATTAGCTTCTGAAGCCATCATCTGCTACTCGTTCACTTGAAATACCACAAGTTCTAATGCGATCTTCCCTCTTGTGTCAAATGGTACACAGATCGAGTTCGGAGGATTTGCAAGGATTGGTGCAACGTACCACGATGTATCCCACAACTCCATCGCAGCACACAGATGAGGTCCTCATTGAGCAGGATCTTCATGTTACACCACCGAGCAAGATGGTTGTCTTCTTATGCTAAAAAAGCTTCCAATCCATTTATGAAATGTTAAAATTCCTACGAGAACCATAACCATATGAATGAGGGTTGATGGACAAAGCACTGACGACCCTGGCTTCCACAATTTCCACTTTATTTGAATACTAGTGCCAAACCAAAATTTCAAGAATTACTGACACCATGCTCAACCAAACTCAGGATGAAGAAGGACTAAATGAGACAGGAAACAACGCTGCGAGGCAAATTGATGATCATCAAACTCTTGTGCAACCGCCCAGTGACGAGCCAACCCAAGAAAAAGAAGCAACAGAGGCTTCTCCGAGTACAACCATACCAGCAACTGTAGAACCCGAGAGAGGTACCCAAGTTAATGAGCCCGAGCCTGGTGAGTTGAGAGCAGAGGAAATTCAGAATGAGCCTGTGGCAAGCCTTCCAGTCCCGGAGGATTCTGTGGTACGCAACTTAATATATACATCAATGCTAACCCTCATACACATATGCGAATGCTAATGCTTATAATGTTGTATCATAGCCTACTCAGCAGTTGGTGACCAAGGATCGGAGGTTCACAGCAAAGGTGAAAAGGCGCATTAAATCAGTGTCCTCCAAGGTATGAATTTCTACTTTAAAGAAGAAATGCCCCTAACACACAAAGCAAAGAAACAGAGCCTCTAGTGGCATGTAAAAAAAGAGAAATTCTTTATTTTAAGGGGAGATCTAACGAGATGGAAGGCTTCTCAGACAATATTGGGTTGAGGTCCCTATAATCCTCTCATCTCCTATGTCGATTATATCACGTCATATCTATTACCGTTGCATTGCATTGGTTAGGTAAAGAAATGACTTCTAAGTCCTATGTTGCTGCTGCAGGTTAAGAAGATTGGTAGCCGTTTCACTCCATGCGTTGCCCCAAAGACGTCTGAGTAGACCTGAAGCTTCTCAGTACTTATAAACTCTGAAATTCCTAGAGGTGTTACCCATGAGCGCCAGCGGCTAGGAGGATGGCGAAGGAATGAAGTAGCCTAAAGATGATATCCCATTTAATTTAGTGAATCTTTCTTGTGATTATGATGATGGTAAAATACAGCCATCGCTTTTTAGTTTTTGATGTACTAGCTAAAGGACCCGTGTAACGCACGGGGCGTTCTTTAATTTCTCAAATATTATCTAATATTTATATCTATATATATTTTACAACTATTAATTTCCCTATCTTTTTAAAAATATTTTTTATAATGTGTATTTATAGATTGTTTGTAGGAAAAATTGTAGAAACCACCCTCGTGGTTTGGGTCAGTTGCAAAAGGACCCCTGCAGTTTCAAAAGTTTCAAGAAGACACATGAGGTTAAAAATGTGTTACATTCGTCAAGAAACGTTACGGAATCAACGAATTGCCTAAACTACCCCTGTATATAACAACCTTGTATGGTTTCTGAAACCCTAACATTCAATCCAAAATTTACAAACTCTCTCAAAAGAACCCGTCGCCTTCAACGAAAACCCGACAACAAATCACCAAAAAATTAAGAAATCTACAAAGAAGAGGACAAATCAGGCATAAAATCGAACATACGGCTGATAAATCGAATCAAACTCGAATGAGCAGGACCGAAGAAGACATTACATTGATCAAATAAGACATTACATTGATCAAAGAGCGATTCCAGGTAACTTTTTGATTTTGACAATAGGATAACGTTTCTGTTCACTTCGTGCTTTCGTAGACCTAGAAATTTTCAACTTTTCTGGGATTTTTGTTAATATTTAGGGCTTTAAATTCTAGGGTATCTGTTAAAATTTAGGGTTTCTGTCTAGTCAAGGGCTTTTCTATAATCTACTTTTTCCATCAATTCATAGCCATGCAACTGATGTACTCCCCTTCCCTCCTCCTTCCCTGACATTATATAGTGCTAAAATTTGTTGACAGTTGTTAATTTGATTGTGGTCCCCCTTTGTCCCCCACCATATGCAGCCTTATCTTATGTTAATTATTGCATGTGCTAAAAAGGACTGCTTTAGGTTAGGCCATTATTGATTTTGTTTTTTCTATTGGCAGAATGTCAGGCAAAGTCACTATTGAAATTTGTTATGAGGGGGGTTTACAAATCCACCCGATAGGTCTTGGACTAGTAATAAAGTAGAAACTTTTGAATGTGGCCCTGACTACCTATCATATTGGGAGCTATTAGATATGTGCATGCGTTTAGGGTTGCCTCCTACTAGTACTATGGCATATAGGATACCTGGAAAGACATTTAACAATGGGCTGATGCTTATACTTGATGATAGAGGTTTAAATGATGCATTGTACCATTATCAAGGTCACAATGTAGTCATATATGTCATAAGAGGCATGGATCCCCTAGAAGTTGTGGATAACAATCCTCCCCAACTTGCAATAGGACATGGATCAACTCTAGTAGGTGAAGTTGATGTGGCCATAGGAGATGGTGATGTTGATAATACTGGAACAGGACTTAATGAGATTGATGAAGCTATTGTGGGTGGTGAAGCTGCTAAGGTTGGTGAAGCAGCTAGAGGTGGTGAAGCTGTTGTGGGTGGTGAAGCTGCTGAGGTTGGTGAAGCAGCTAGAGGTGGTGAAACTGTTATGGGTGGTGAAGCTGCTGAGGTTCGTGAAGCAGCTGGGGGTAGTGAAGCAGCTGGGGGTGGTGAAGCAACTGTTGAGGGTGGTGAAGCAGTTGGGGGTGGTGTAAGTGCTGTGGGGGGTGTGACTGTTGTGGGTGGTGAAGCTGCTGAGGTTAGTGAAGCAGTTGTGTAACATCCCGGAATTTTCTGGAACATTAACACTCGATCGAGCATTTCATTGAGCAATATTATCCTCAATTTACTCAAATAATACAAATATGTCAAAGCAACTAAATAACCCATCAACTATTAGAGCAACTAAACCATTAATTTTAAATCTTAGTAAACTATCGTGGGTGAAATATCAAATTAGGTCCTACAAATTTAAACAATATCATTCACCCGCGCAGGGGTTCTAATGATCAATACCAAAATCTAATTCCTTCGCTTTCGCTTGCTCGGCTCTAATCCCTATTTAGGTAACCTATTGCTGGCTATCACCTGCAGAAAGGAAGTCAAAGGGGAGTGAGCTTTTGAGAGCCCAGTAAGGTCGCACAAAGATTTAAAAATAAGAAAACGGTACGGACAATTTGACATTTAAACCAATAGAAATTTTGAAAGCGGAGAAACATAGCGGTTCAAACAATCTTTCTATATACAATCAAACGAAAATTTTAAAAGGGTTTTCAAAAAAAACCACAGCATTTCAATATAAACAACACAGGGATGAGTATCAACTCAGTTCCCTAAAATAATAATCAGTTGAAAACACTTTGGATATAATAAAGCATGAATGGATAATATTCAAAACAGTTTAAGTGTAATAAAACATAAATAGGAAACGTTGAACATGAGCAGTACAGAAGCAAAGCCACCCCGGCAGTGCTCAATCGCTTTACATATGCATATGTAACTGACTAGTCCATCTAGGTACTAGTTAAACCCATCCAACAGACCATCCTTATAACGCCAACAATACAGACCATCCTTATGGCTCCCAAGTTACTAACTCATGTCAACATTGAGAAGGAGTAAACTACAATTGAAAATGCTTTTCGATGATCGAATTCAATAAACGGATGAGCATGAAAAGAGATAATTACAACTCAAAATATGTATTTTATGATGGTCAGATCAATAAACATATGAGGATGAAACATGAATTCCAAACGATCGCTATCAGGCTCAAATTAGGGTTTCATGGACAGTTTCAAAAACATCTTTTATACCAAACATAAAATCGAATCAATGTAGTTTGTAAGACTATTGTATAAGCATTTGAAAAAACAGAGTAACAAAATAGGGTTCGGACAGAAAATCCTTACCTCGGTCCAAGATAAGCGATGCTACCAATCCTCGATCAATATTTTCTGAATAACCTATATTGGCAATCCACTTGTTAGAACATAATCTATACTAATATACTATAAACCTAGTATCAACTACCCAGACGACGCTCACTTCTAATCTCGAAATCACGCAACTCAAACGGTTCCCGCACACGGCTAACCTAACCGAAATCCTCGTACGCTTCTTAATGGGTAACAACACTATAGAATTTTTAATAATTTACACTAAAACACTTTTTTTTTAGCTTAAAACTTATTAAAATCAAAATATGAATTTTCTGAATTTTTGAATATTTTTGAATTTAAAATAATTTTCTTAAATGCAATAAAAATCCATAAATTGCCAAAATTACTTCCAGCTGCAAAATAAGTCCCATATTTTTTTTATAAGAACTTTAAAATATATAAAAAAAATTATAGAAATTAAAATCATAGCTTGAAAGACACTAAAATTATTTTTAAATTATTCATTTTGCTAAAACCAATACGATACGGAAACCATAGTAAATCAACTCCAAAAATCATAAAATTCAAACTGAGTATTAGTTATACCATAAGAACATTACTATAATTTTCCCCAAAACATTTTCAGGGTTTAAAAGCTTCAAAACGATTTTCCAATTCTGAAATTACAGAAAATACTACAATTACATACGATATCAGAAAAATATGAAATTTTTACAGTAATTCTAATATTGCCCTATGATCCTTACTGTAAAGTTTCAACATTTTTTGACAAGTTTACGATACCCAACAGCCATGTTGTACAACTGTGCAAGTACGGTACTGTTCACGCAGAACACAGCTACTGTTCATCATCCTCTTCTCTACTTTCAACTTCTGTACAAACCCAGAATGCACAGTTCACACATATGGCTGTCCCTCCCATTTTCCTTACCTATCACATATATACATACATTACACACATGCTATATACACTCTAATACACCACCTATTTTATGGTTGCTTATGCAGCCCCATTTGCTCCCTCATTACATACGCAACCACACACAAAAATTATACACACTTGCACAGCCACGCAATCCCCTTCTCCATCTCTCAACCTCCAGAAGACACTTCAACCTCCATGTCTAAACACACACCTGCTTAATACACAAGACACTCTATTCTTCCACCTTCTTTCATCCCTTCTTCATAAACTCACTTCACCCACGATTCTATCTCCCACTTTTCTGAAAACCCATTTTCAGCAACAGCCACTGCCTTCACCTCGATCACCTCATTTGAGCAGCCTTCCTTACCCCTCCCATTTCTCAAATACGCACACATACAACATACCTATACTCACGGTTCCTTCACACAATATAGACCACAACTGTAAACCCACCATTTCACTCCATCCACAAACACATGCATATACTACACACATACTCTCATGCACGTACCACCACATTCAACCCACAATATATACTACACCCACTGCCTCGTGGCAGTGGGTTTTCCTCCAATCCGGTTCCTCACACAGCTTCCATGGCAGCCACCATGGCTGTCCCTTCACGCACAACACAAGCACGCCAAGGGCAGCTCCCCCACGGCTGCTCTTCCTCTCCCTCTTCAACCAATAGCCCTTCGCAGCTGTTTGTCTCTCTAACCCACATGCACTCACACAATCGCGGCTTATACAGCCCGCTGGTATCACTACGGCAGACATGGCTGCCTTTAATCCCCCCTCATTTTTCTCGCAACTATAAACCAATACACACACCTATTTACGTAAATGCTACAATACACATACGGAGGCACTAAAATTTTTCAAGAAGCTTACCAGAGATTTTCGCTCCACAGGAAAACAACACAGTCAGCCTTCTCTCTCTTCTCCTACGAGCATCTGCTCTTCTGTTTCTCTTTCTCTTCTCTCTCTTTTCCTTGTCTGTTACCAAAAATGAGAGAAGGTCTCTCTCTCTCTCTCTCTCTCTCTCTCTCTCTCTCTCTCTCTCTCTCTTTTCTTTTTGTTACAGCCGAGTTTGCCCACGTAAGGTAAGCATAATTTTCTCCTTGATTTCCTCTCTTTCCAAAATAAAAGTTGACATTCTTTTCAAATAAATCAGATTTTTTTATGTATTTATTCATTTACTAATCCACTACGTTAATTATTGGTAAAAGTTAATAATAAAAATTTGATCACGCTAATTGTCACCAAAGACCTAAATCGGTATAACTTATACAGCATCCGTTAACTTATAATGTATGGTTTTCTAAAAAAATTCGCTAAGAATTATAATATTTAATGTTCACCAGTTTGTCACTAAAGGTCTCCAAGAATATCATTACGCTACTTATCACTAAAGACCTCAATCCTTAATGCCTATCGGTAAATTTTACAACCTATAGTTCCTAAAAATTTAGTCGCTAGAAGTTGATAAAAATGTCTTGATGCTAAAAAATAAAATTTTGTAGCTAAAATTCTTGATTTAACGCGTTAAAAATATATTCGGATTCGGGGTGTTACAAGTTGGGGGTGGTGAAGCAGCTGTGGGTGGTGAATCAGTTGTTGGTGGTGAAGCTTCTGAGGGTGGTGAAGTAACTGTTGAGGGTGGTGAAGCAGATGGGGGTGGTATGACTGTGGCTAGAGATGGGAATGACACCATGTTCCCTGTTGCTGTAGCTGTTGTTGAAGCAGAAACCAGGATAGTTGGTCTTGGTTTTTTACAGAACTGATTGATGACCTTGGGGTAGTGACAACTTGGTATTTATTTCTGATAGGCAGAAAGGGTTGGTGGAGTCATTCAAGGATCTCCTACCTACAACAGAGCACAGATTTTGCATGAGACACATGTATGCAAACTTTAAAAAAAATGGGGTGGTAAATAGGTGAAAGACTACTTATGGAATGCTGCCAGGGCAGGAAATGTTAATGATTTCAATCATTGGATTGGAAAAATCAGGAATTTAGACAAAGATGGTGAAATTATGAAGTACTTAGAACAAATACACCCCACTCAATGGTCAAGATCTCACTTCAGTACTCATTCTAAGCGTGATACCCTGTTTAATAACTTAACTGAGTCATTTAATGCATACATCATTGAAGCAAGGGACATGCCTATTGTCAGTATGCTCGAGTGGATGAGAAAAAATTTGACAAACATGATACAAATTAAGAAGAAAGGGATGGAGAAATTTGAGGGTGCAATCTGTCCTAATATTGTGAGAAAGTTGGACAAGATTGTGGTAGAGGCTAGGAATTGTTTTGCAAGTTGTTCTGGTCAACTTTATTTTGAGGTGGAGCATTTTAACAAAACCATGGTTGTCAACATGGGTGCAAGGACATGTAGCTGTAGGATGTGGGATCTCACTGGGATAGAGATGTCAAATGGGTTGGGCAGCCCGCAGGCTGGCCCGACTCGGTCCGAAAAAAGCTCGGGCTGGCCCGGCCCTGTAATGAACATTGCAGGCCCGAAAATAAAGGGCCTTGGACCTGGGCTTGGACCAGGCCAAGGTTTCATAAAAAATGGCTCAGGCCCGGCCTGAAAAAAGTCCCAAAAAAAGCCCGGCCCGAAAATGGCCTTAAATTCGGCCCTTTTCTGGGCTGGCCCACTCCATCATCCTCCTGCTATCCAAAGTTTCAATTCCAAATAAAAATCTACAATTCACATGCCATTTGTCAATTAATATTGGATCCTTGATTTTCTGTCTTATGCCTCCCATTGGAACTTTCTTTCCGTTTTGGGTTTCTACGTTTGAGACATCAAATTCTTTTCCCAGTAAATTCACAAAGCAATTCAGATTGTTACCATGATGTTTGGAATTTGATTGGTTTACCATGTTGTTGATGGTAACCCTTGAACACTATCTAGTCCACCATACTTCTAGTTTGTGCATCACCCATCTTCTTTTTATACTAGGTTATCGAAGTTGATTAAGTAGTAGTAGCACAAAAGAGTTTGCATAAACATTTTATCTCCACTGTCACATCTATATGGACGTTAATAATTTACATACATTCATAAATTCTAGCCTCACTTACTTCTTATTTTCTAACAAACACAACATATTAATATCATAGGTTCTTATATCCTCACTCATAACCATTCTATATACATATGAGAGTCATATATATATAGAATAAAATTTTGTATATGAGACCAAGTAGAGAGAAAAACTGTTAGTCAAAATTTATACTTATTACTGAAGATCATCTAGGGAATTAATAACTATACTCCAAATTTAAATTCTTGTAAATTCCAACTAGTTTTTAGTGGTACATTATAATAACAAAAATTCAACTTTAGTGAAAAAAGTAAAGCTTAATAGTATAAATTTGAAATAAACTGATTAGGATTTCAAAATATATGCTAAAACTTTACACCAATTTAAACTAATAGTATAAATTTGAAATAAACTGATTAGAATTGAAACTTCCGAAAAATGCTACTTATAAATTATAATGTTAGTAGGCCAAAAAAGGCTTGTCAATATTACACCAAATTAAGATGTATCAATCTCAACCAATTAATTTGATGTATTCTTGTTGGCCATCGACTCAAATAAATAACAAGGAGTTGGCAACCAAAACACATTTTGGGCCCGAGCCCAGCCCTAAATATTGGGCCTAGGGCCAGGGCTTGGACTGGGCCCATATATCCAGATTTCAAGCCCGGCCTGACCCAGCCTGTTTTCCAATCATCAGGCCCCACCCCAGCCCCGTTTTTGTTGGAGGCCCGTTGGGCTCGGGCTGGGCTGGCCCAAGCCCGGCCCGTTGACATCTCTACACTGGGATACCCTGCTGTCTTGTTATGGCTGCTATATTTGTGAATCGAGATAGGCCTGAGACATATGTAGACAACTGTTATAGTAAGGATGTTTATTTGGATGCTTATAGCAGTATGATACATCATGTTCCAAGTGAGGATGCATGGGTTGTTAGTGGTTTGGGTGCTTTAGCCCCACCTTTCTATCGCAGACCAGCTGGCAGGCCCAAAAAGGTGAGGAGAAGAGGTGATAATGAGCCCAGAAATCCTTCTACAGTGGGCAGGAGCAACAAGCATGTCACATGTGCAAGGTGTTTGGAAAGGGGTCACAACAAAAGGTCATGCAAAGGCCTAGTCCATCCACAATCCAGACTTGTAAGACAATCCCATGAGGTATGGCCCAGTACACATGATATAACTTACCTCTATAACTTAGTTTAATCATTCTTGTATGGCTGATTTTAAGTTTAATATGATCTTATAGGCTAACACAAGCAAGGGAAAGGAAAAGGCAGTGGATAGTACTGTGACTCCAGCCAAAAGAAAAAGGGTACTGCCTTTTTCTTTTTCATTTAAAAATGCAACATCATTTACATTTTTTGATTTATGAGGAGAAAAGGTTCAAATTGTTGTGGCATAAATGTTTATTAGAAGATTGCATTAGACAACCTTGTGGTTTATGGTAGTTGCAAAAAGGTCCCTGTAGTTTGAAAAGTTGCATATATTGTGTGGTTATGATAGTTGCATTGGACCCATGTCATGCAATTTTAATATTTTTTTGATTAGGATCATGTCTTCACATGTTTTTTTAGTACAATGTCTTTTTTTTTTACTATAATGTACTCACTACAAATTTATATTTATTAGGGAAAAAGACTCCCTAATCAATCAGGTCCACAGCCAACTCCTCCACAGACACAACAAACTCCTCCACAGCTATCTCCTCCTATGCATACTGTTTCACAGCCAACTCCTCCCATAAGGCCAGCTAGCCAAAATGAACAGGTAAATTGATGCAGCTGTTATTGTGTGTTTGTCTTGTTTGCATTTTCCCTTCTGTTTAAACAATGAGATTGTGTTGTTTGCTAAAATTGTTTCACAGCCAACACCTCCACCTAGGGAAACTGCTTCACAGCCAACTCCTGCTTCAAGACATGTTACAAGAACATAGCTAAGGGCTGTCTGGGTTCCACCTGGAGCTACAAGTCAGAGGCCAACCTCAACATCATGGCCAACAGTTACTGCTTCTAGGCCTCCAACAACTCCCATGCAAACTTTAAGGCCTCAAGGTAGCACTGGAGGAGTTGTGATGGCTGACACAACAAGGGAAAAGTCCATGTTAGCTGCTGCTATGGGAAGGGGATCAAAAGTTGGCAAGACAACATCTACCAAGGGTACTACATCAACTGCCAAAGCTGCTAAGAGCAGGGTTAAACCACATGTTGGAAGAGACAAGGGGCAGAAGTAAGGAAAACTAAGTGATTGGATTGAGGCTATTTTGGAGCAGTTTACCCCGTACAGAATTGTGGTCTATGTTTTTGTAAAACATCATTTTGTGTAGCTAGGAAAGAATTGAGAATGTTTTGGAGTATTATGTTAGGACAAATCTATGTTTTGGAATACAATCTGTATTGGAATATAATATATGTGTTGGAATATTTTCCAATTAGCAAATGGAATACTTTTTGTGTTGTGATTTCAGTTTTGCTATTAGTTTAGCCATGACATCATTTGAACATATTCATGAGAAATCTCAAACATCAATTGCATTAAACACCTTCATGAGAAATGCAAACAGAAACATCATTGTTATTATTCATTTGAACAACATAATAAAGGTACTCATAAATCCCCCAAGAAAAAATAACTTCATAAACTTCACAATGGCTTTAATCCTTTCAAGTTTGGCAGCTAATTCATTACACCTACAACCACAACTTTGAGCATTTAAACCCATACAGTTTCCCCCAATGCCTCTCTTATCATCTTGGCTTGCATTATAGGGTTGGCACCAAGCCCATAAATTGCATTCTCCTTTGTCACATACATAAAAAGCCTCCCACAGCTTGATTTCTTCTCATCTTCAACAACTTTTATCCTAGCTCCATTATTACAAAGACAAAACTTCCAAGAATATCTTCCATCAACCACAGCTCTCACGCTTGTCCACTTGTGCTTGAAGAAGACATTTACCTAGCCAATCTGACATTTCATCAAACACTTGGTGTGCAAAAAAATAATGGAAGAAGAATGAAAGAAAAAATTCAGTTTGAAAGAAAAAACAGCATATCATACCTTCAATCTCTTCAATGTGTCAATTTGAGCTTCAACTTCAAGCTGAAGGGGGCTGATTGCACTAATTTCCCCTCTACCAGCTCTTCACGGCTCGTTTAGAAGTGTCATATCTTATAATGGTCAAAGAGATCTATCCAAGGGCAAAAACAGGTTTCTAATGGGTATTTGGCAATGCTACTTGCCATCCAGGCGAGTTTACCCCAAATGTTATTAAAAGAGATGGGTTTCTTGACGGATGCAACACATTTTTAACCTCATGTGTCTTCTTGAAACTTTTGAAACTGCAGGGATCTTTTTGCAACTGACCCAAACCACGATGGTAGTTTCTGTAATTTTTCCTTGTTTATAACTGTTATTATTTGAACTGCAAGCAAGAAATTTACTATATAGAAGATTGCCTTTGAATAGAACTTTTGAAAAATTAGCATTATAAAAACATATCTTAGTAACAAAGGTTGAATGCATGATTTAATATGATCAGTTTTTATTCACAAATAAGATGTGAACGTTACAATTAAAAGTCTTATAGATTTAGGATGCATTTTCATGAACGTTTTGCGACTACATATGACAACAATCTCGTACTACTATTTAACTGAATTTAAACTTTTTAGTTTAATAGTTGGAGCTTTGTAGATATAATCGTTAGTATGCATCAATGATATATCTGGAACCAATTCGATTAAAAACAAATTAGTTATTTGTATCATCACTTGTGGTTTTTGTAAGTTTAATAAGATTTGAACGTTACAATTAAAAGTCTTATAGACTTAGGATGCCTTTTCATTAACTCTTCGCGTCGACATACTTGTACAACTATTTAACTGAATTTAAACTTTTTAGTTTAATATTTGGAGCTTTGCAGATATAATCGTTAGTATGTATATCCGGAACCAATATGATTTAAAAAAAAAAGTTATTTGTACCATCACTTTTCGGTTTTTTATGAGTTTAATAAAATGTAAACGTTACAATTAAAAGTCTTATAGACTTAGGATGCCTTTTCATTAACGTTCGCGACGACATATGACAGCAATCTCGTATTACTATTTAACCGAATTTAAACTTTTTAGTTTAATATTTGGAACATTGTAGATATAATTGTTAGTATGTATCAATGATATATCCGAAACCAATATGATTAAAAAAAGTCAGTTATTTGTACCATAACTTCCGATTTTTTGTGAGTTTAATCAAGTAAAGAGTGTTATAACTTATTTACTGGTGGTGTATATAAACCTCAATCTTCCTATAAGCATAAATGTCAAATTCACTCACCTTCTTTCTTCATGAGAAACTCTTTGTGTGTTTTATTTATCCCGTTCATAATGAAAAAGGAAAAATAGCATTGAAAGTGTTTCTATCTATACATAACTTATTAAAGTGTTGCTAACATGACTTAATGAAAATACCATTGGAATATTAGAAAGTGTAACCAGGGGCTAGAAAGTGGTTAACCACAAAAATATTGTCTTGCCTGATTAACGAAACTTTAAGGAATCAAAATGTGGGACCAAAATCAAAATCGAAAGATAAAAGTCATAGTAGGGAAAAAAATTTACTGCTTCTAGTCCTGGATATAGTTTATGCTCCTTCAAGTTGCTGATAGAACTAACATGTAGTCATTATGTTTTTATTTAATTTCATCGCTTGTCTGCATAAGATTCTCGACGTAACTCGTCTATGAATACTACACGAACACTACCTCCAAATACCTTAATTAGCACTATCATTACCACTACAAATGTAGTTACCTTCACCATATCATAGTTTTTGCTCGTCAGTGCACTTTCATGTTTCTATCGTCAGCTTTTTTAGGTTCATCACTTGTTCAATCCAGTTTATATCATAATTTATTAATTAGTACTGTAATGTAAATTAATATCACCTCAAAACACCTTAGTGCTACCACTACAACAATTCTAACAACAATCATCACCTCTTGCACTACCACCGTTTAGTTATGACTATTACCACCACAAGCATCAGCATACTACACGCCAACATCGCTACAGCCACATGCTATTACTACATAATCTAAATTTCACTACCAACACTCCAATTCTACCACAACAATTATTACACTCGTAATAAATATGGCTAATCACTCGCATAATTGCATATATTATCACCCTCACACTCTCACATCTAACACCGACATTTCGGTCATACCATTACCACCCTAGGGCTACCCAGGCTTCTCTCTTTTTGTAGTTGTTTATGAAGGGTAAAACATTCTTATAACTAATTTATCTTTTCGTCTCTTTTATTCTACAAACTTATTCTCAGCTTGTCACAAATTATTCTTCAATCGATATTAATTTTTCTTGGAAATCTAATATAATTGGTTCTAAATATTTTGTTCATACTGTGCGTAACATGTTAGATTTTAACAAAATTGGTGCAAAAAGATGAAAGTTATAATAAAGCTTATGGAGAAATAAGATTTCTTTAAAAACAAAAAAATACAAAAAAAAATAGGATGAAGTTTTGCATAACTAAAAGATTGAGGTAAAAACGAAAATATACGCTATGAAAAGCTCACCTTTTAATCTGTAAAGATTAATCATTAATTTCATACATGATTTTCGTTGTTTACATTTGGGAGATTTTATTTTATTTGTTTTAAGTATTTTAAAGAGGTTAGCAGTCCAAAATGAAACCATTTTGGATTATGTAGAGCTTTAAAAGAAGTAGATTTAGTTTTTTTAATTTTATAAGATTTACAAAAGTTGGGCCAATGATCATACTAAAGAATTAGTAAGTAGGGTATGATTTTCATATTTTACATTTTTGAGATTTTATATTGTTATTTTTAAGTACTTTTAAGATTTTAATAATTAAAATTAAGGCCTAATGTATAAGTATATTGATTAGGTAGAGTTTTAGAAGGTTTAAAAATAATTTATTAGTTTTATAAAGTTTAAAAATATTGCATAAATTATACCTACTAATTTTTTAATAATAAATCAAAGTAAAGAGTTAAATAGAGTAAAAAGAATACCAAAACAAATAGGATTCTTGAATCTTAGACTCTAAATAAAGAGACCAACTAAGTTAGGAGACTATCACATGTAAAGTTGAAGTAGGTAGAGTTTTAGAAGATATATAATTAGTTTCTTAGTTTTATAAAGTTTAAAAATATTGCATAAATTATACCTACGAATTTTTAATAATAAATTATAGTAAAGAATTAAATAGAAAAGTCGGGAAAATGATCATACTAAAGAATTAGTAAGTAGGGTATATTTTTTGTATTTTACATTTTTGAGATTTTATATTATTATTTTAAAGTACTTTTGAGGTTTTAATAATCAACATTAAGGCATAATGTATAAGTATATTGATTAGGTAGAGTTTTAGAAGGTGTATAATTAGTTTGTTAGTTTTATAAAGTTTTAAAATATTGCATAAATTATACCTACGAATTTTTTAATAATAAATTATAGTAAAGAGTTAAATAGAGTAGAAAAGAAAATAATACCAAAACAAATAGGATTGTTAAATTTTATATATCTAATTCAAAAGAGTTGGATTCTAAATAAATAGACCAACTAAGTTAGTGACTATCACATGTAAAGTTGAAACTTATGTGTCAGAAGGAGAAGGCTCTTAAAAAGTCTTACTTGTCGCAAAGATAGAGTTCCAAAAATCCTATGTGTTGTAATTTAAGCAAATGTTTCAGCTTTTTGTATATACTAGCTAATGTGCCCGTGCAAATGCATGGGACGCGATGCAATTTAGATTTATTGTCAGTCATATCCATTTAAATTTTCAAAAGATAAAGAAAGATAGTGAATTCTAAAAGCAGATGAGCTTATTCATTTAAACATCTTAAATGTTATAGTTGACATTACTCATGTAAATGATTCGAATAAATTAATCAACTACGTATTCTATAAGAATCATATCAAAACATCTGTAACACCAAATTTTAGATATAGACTAATTCAGGATTGATACTGCTAATCATCATACCTTACTTTTCTAGCTCTATTCTTCCTTTTACTTTTGGCACTGAATGTGGTTTGTGCAACAGCTATGCCTTCATCTTGTAATTCATTGCATATTCCGTCAACATATGCATGCATCTTTGGGAGGCATCTCTTTCTCGTGTTGCCATGGGTTACCTGCGGAGCTCTTTTCTTCCTTTCATTTTTTTTTTGGAGTTTTGGTGTTGAGTACATTTGCATCACCATTATGCAATTCATCAACCCTGTCATCTGCAGAATTTGCTTGTTTGTTCTTGATATGCTTCTTCTGTAATTTTTCAGTGCTTGAGATTTGTGAGTCACCACCATTTTCTTCACTCTCCAGATTGAAAGCACTAAATCTTAGTATGTAATGGAAAAAAGGTATAAATTACTTTTGCTGATATTTGCACACCTCTCCATTTTTAGCTGCTTTGTCATTGTTTATTGCATTTTCATTTTCAAATAAATTATTCACTACATAATCTTCAAAGCCTTCGTTCACTTGCTTACGAACAATTTTTATCTAAAATATCCTAGTCTTACAAATAATATCCTTTAAAGGACTAGGTATTGCACACAATGCGCCAACCTAGTAAAATATTATTGGAATTTAGTTCTTTTACAAAAATAACTATGAAGGAAAATTTATTGTGTCTAATTCATACCTCATTTTGCAAGGTGATTAGTTGTTGTACAGGAATGTGGAGCATTATTTCCTGCTTGTTTGTTGAACATCACAAATGTAGTAGTCCCAGTCATGTTGCTCACTTGAATTTGAATTTTGTACCTGCATTATAGCAATTGGATGAGTGTGGTTGGAATTTGAAATGTTGACCTTCCATTTGTTAGTACAACTTTATATAGAGAACATTAGTTACCGTTGAACTGTAAGGCTAGAAATTGGACCACAACTGTCACATAGAAGAATGCTTTTGTTTGATTTTAAGCCTTTGAAGCACTTCAGGCATGTAAAATAGAGCCATCCATATATAAGATGCATAAGAAAGAGGAGAAGTGAAAATTATATATTGATTGTAAAACTAAAATTTACCTCTTCTTCCTTGAATTGGGTATTTAATACTTGGTTGATCGTCAACACGTTTGCCATTTTAATTGCAGAAAGGGTGGGTATTTTGGGCATTGGTTCTTGCTAGACTTGAAAGTTTTTGCGTGGTGTACTCTCCATTATTTGCTTAAACTGATGCACTTCATCGAGGTCGACATTTGCATAGACTTTCGTTGCACCGGTGGAAGATAGGTGCACGTGGCATAGCAAGAAAGAGTAAAATGTTGTTGGAACAATACCTTTATAATTTTGCTGAGATATCTAGGTACAAAATTTAGTGTTTTACTATGGCAAAGTTTGAGAAATGATGAAAAGAAACTAATGCAGTGGCATATGTACTTAGCATGTACTAAACATTATTACTCAAGTCTCTTTGGTAGAATTGCACCAGCTTACAATGATTAAATGGAAAAGGGTGCCTCTTTTATTATTTTTTTTAGCGTATGCCCTTGTCTATAGTTTTAGGTTATACAAAAAAGTGAATCTAAATGGAGCAGCATTGTGACTCGACAATAGGTGGCTTCTGCTACACTAAACAAACCTGAAGATCCGGATCCCTGTTTTCCTGTATTATTTATCATAAGAAAGAGAGCACGAAGATGGCCTTACAACTCTTAAGACGCATTCCTTTCATGTTGTTATAGCAAGTTGACATAGGAAGCAATACCATATTAGTCAAATAGCTTGGTAGGGAGATACATGAATGAAAAGTACGAAAGCAATGCAAAAATCCTTCAAATAGCTAAATCTAACCTGAACCCTTAAGCTTGAATGTTAAGGTGGTAGGGGCTGGAGATAAATATTAAAATCAATTGCAAACAATGTGACAGTGCTCACCTAAAAAATTGCCAAAGTGCCTACTAATATGTGCAGCACTGTTCAAACTTAGGTTAGCATAAGTTGAGAAAATTTTACTCTACTCTTCCCGCATATATGCTCTTTTCGTGATTATTAGAAGCAATGAATAAATATTCATCATCGTTCTGCCATCTCTTACTAGTTCTCTATTACTGCTGCCATATCTCTTCCTCCTGCATGACCATCTATAGCAACTAAGATTATTGCCATCTGCACCTTCATAGCCTCCATAACTATTTCTCAATCTTCAATTACCTGGCATTCCAAGCAGTGCCAGTTCGTAGTTGCTACCTTCAATCATCAACCCACCTTTAAATATCAACTTCTTCTTTTAAAAACAATTATTGTCATCACCATGAAACAGAATCACCATGCCATCTAACGGCAACCCCCATTACTGAAGCCATCCTCAATCTCTCAAACCCCAATTTTACCACCAAGCACGACCACCCATGACTAAATCTTCGGCTCCTCAAAACATAACAAATAGTACTTATACCAAAAGTTTTTATTTAGATAGAATGTATAAGGATTTAGCCAAATGTATTGCATTTAACTAAGTCTGAGAGATCAAAGTCATGTAGAATATATTTGCGAATGATCAAAGGCCTTGAAGAAATGAACAACTGATTCTGGATATAAGGACTGATTAGAACTTTCGATAGACGGGTAGAGAACTTGGTGTTTTACCAAGGCCATGGCAAATAGCTCAGATCGGTCATGGAATCAGAAGCTTGGCAGGGAGATAGATGCATGAAAAGTACAGAAGCAATAAAAAAATCCTTCAAACAGTTAATTCTATCCTGGACCTCTAAGCCTTGAAGGTTAAGATGGTAGGGGCTGGAGACAAACATCAAAATCAAGTAAAAAGGATGTGACAGTGCTCAGCTTAACAATTGTGTAAATGCCCACTAATATGTCCAGCACTTGTCAAACTTATGTTAGCATGAGTTGAGAAAATGTTATCTCAGCTTCATACTATGATGCATAAATTTTGACAAAAACATTTTTATACATTGAAAAATCAAATCGAGAAAAATTACACAGAACACTATGGGGGATCTAGGTAGTAGGCAATTTGCCTGCAAAATATGAGAGGTCAAAAAGTTAAATTCACTTAACACTATTTAGTACACATTTAAGGGTCCATATGAACAAAAACCTATTTGTTTTCCTATAATTATTTACTCTATTAGAAAGCTCATATGCTCGGCAATCCAAGTGAGTTTCAGGGAAAAACTCAGGCCTATTTTCACTGATTATTATAAGATCATTGTTACCAAGAACATCTGCTCAAATCTATGAGTGTCCATGTGTATTAAAAGGCGGTCAAATTAGGAGGAGAGTGGTGAGTTGAAATTATGTACCTCCTTAAGTAAAAGGTGTGTCAATGGGGATTAGAGTAGGGTAGGCAGTGAATTGCATTGCTGAGGCAACATGCATATGCAGTACTTGGTTTTCAACAACCTGAAATTGGTAAAAGGATTATGTAAATACACTCGTAAATCAGCAACAGTGGAAAGAACCATGGCATTAAAATTTCAAATAACCCGCTTTTAGATTTGGTCTGACCACTCAGTAACACATACAACATTCTGAATTAAAAATGGTGAACCAGTGATTATGAATAGACTTTTGTTAATTTACCTGACTGTCTCGTTGTACCAAATACATTAAGATGATGATGGACCACTAAGCCTTGAGTGTACATTTTTTTTTATTTGTTCTCTGTTGGAATGTGTCTTACACTGATACTCTGGACATCAGTAGATTGAATTTGGGGAATGGAAGTGTTTCCAGTTACTCAAGAACACGCATCAAGGAAATGCAAGTGTTCAATCTACGTAAGTATGCACATTAAGGGAAGCAACTAACCCTTTGGTCTAAACCATGAACCCACTAAACTACCATCAATTTACAATCTATAGCATTTGAAAATCACAAATTCAGGAAAAATGCTTCAAACAAAAATCTGCTATAGATCGCTTTGAGCAATCCATTCAATAAAGCATGCACTTCCAATTCTCCTATACAAACATGCATGCAATATATTTTTTGCTTAAAGGAGAGGAGTTACCTCATATAGATATGGAAAAGATGCGGTGGAGAAAGAAAGGACTGATGGATTGAAGGAGCCTTATCTGAAAATTGCTTCAAACAAAAATCTGGTAAAATCTCAAAATTGCTTCATACCAATGAAATGCGGGTGAAACAAAAGTTCCTCAATGAGTTCACTGATTCAAAAATCTCTTTCAACCAGAGATGCTAAACATAAATCTCTTCTTTCCCCTGCTAAACATAACTTTAGCTGGAAGTCGCAAAACAAAGAAATTATTGCAGCCTTTTTTCCAAAGTTTGAAGCTACCAGATCCCAGAGATGCTGATGCACTATAATTTAGTCCATCTAGATACACAGTCAATTTAGTCCTCCTTCAATCAATCATTTTCTTTGGAATTGATTCCTCTTGCTAGGACCTATTTCAACACCTTGCCTCTAGAAAGAAACTAACAGCAATTATCTTTGTTCTTTATACTTTGGTTCTGTGAGTTATTCTTCTATTTTCCGAGGAAGATTATGTAAGTTTATCGTATCCCAGAGATGCTGATGCACTACAATCTAGTCCAACTAGATACACAATAAATTTAGTCTTCCTACAATCAATCATTTTCGTTGGAACTGATTCCTATTGCTAGGACCTATATCAGCAGCTTGCCTTTGGAAAGAAAATAACAGCAACTATCTTTGTTCTTTATACTTTGGTTTTGTAAGTTATTCTTTAATATTCCAAGAAAGATATGTAAGTTGCTTTGAATTTTGATTTTCTTTCATTGGTAATGGTTGCTTCCAAACAGTTTTTAGTTCCGTAATTGTCGTCTAGCATTCTGCTTACGCATTCAATAAAGCAAGCACTTGTGATTTTCGTGGTATAGAAACTAACAAAGGTGCGGTGCAGGAAGAGTTAGCTATTAGAGCCGTTTCTCTTTGCTTAAAGTTGCTTCAAACCAATATCAATGAGCATTCTCTGTTAAATACACATAATTTCAAGAAACATCAGTAATGTGTAAGATTATTGTGGTATGACCCATGCCTAAACTGTGTTTGAAGAAACATAGTTTATGCATCAAAGCTTGAGCAAATCAGCTTGAGCAAATCAAAATTGATTCTGGTAGAGCCTCCCCGGCTTGGTTTGAAATTGATTCAAACCAAAATCTGGGAGCAAATCAGCTTGTGCAAATCAGCAATATAATCACATGCTGGCTATCTGCTGGGTGGTATGCAAATCAGCTAGGACCTATATCAGCAGCTTGCCTTTAGAAAGAAAATAACAGCAACCATCTTTGTTCTTTATACTTTGGTTTTGTAAGTTATTCTTCAATATTCCAAGAAAGATATGTAAGTTGATTTTCTTTCATTGGTAATGGTTGCTTCCAAATAGTTTTTAGTTCCGCAATTCTCGTCGAGCATTCTGCTTATGCATTCAATAAAGCATGTACTTGTGATTTTCGTGGTATATAGACTAACAAAGGTGTGGTACAGGAAGAGTTACATGTTAGAGCCGTTTCTCTTTCCTAATAGTTGCTTCAAACCAAAATCTATGAGCATTCTCTGTTAAATACACATAGTTTCAAGAAACATCAGTAATGTGTAAGATTATTGTGGTATGACCAATGCATAAACTATGTTTGAAGAAACATAGTTTAGGCATCAAACCTTGAGCAAATCAGCTAGAGCAAATCAAAATCTGGGAGCAAATCAAAATTGATTCTGGTAGAGCCTCCCAGACTTTGATTGAAATTGATTCAAACCAAAATCTGGGAGCAAATCAACAATGAGCAAATCAGCAATATAATCACATGCGGGCTATCTATTCGGTGGTGTGCAAATCAGCTTGAGCAAGGTTGGCTGGAGGCGACTATGATGACATGTATAACAATAGTGAACATGTCGGGCATGAGTTTTTTTTTTCATTGTTGCAGACTTTTATAACGCATCCAAATAGATAAGCAAATAATCCAAAATTAAGTGATTGACCCGTAGCATTGTTGTAAAGAATGCATTGGGGGGAGGAGACAGATTGACTCATTCTTAGGGAGAATCTGTTAGATATCAATCCATGCATGCAAGTGTATTTTTTATTAAAGGAGAGGGGTATTCTGGTAGAGCCTCCCAGACTTTGATTGAAATTGATTCAAACCAAAATCTGGGAGCCTTCTCAAGAGCTTTGTTTCTGAGTTTCAGAAAACACAGAAACACAGAAAAATGCATGAAATTGATTAAAGGAGATGGGTTACCTGTTAGAGCCTTCTCTCTTTGATTAAAATTTGATTCAAACCACAATCTAGGAGCCTTCTCTGTTAAATAGGACCCTTCTCTATTTGATCGAAATTGCTTCCTCCCAAGGTTTGGGAGAATCTGGGCATCCCGGGATGGCAATTTGAGGGAGAGCAGAACTCCAACCAGGGAGCTCAACAGTTGCGTGTTTTTGGGTTTTATAGAGTACATAGTACTCTGTTTTTGCTGGAGTGAAGGAGTTTTCTCCGATAAGGAGACTAAGAATGAAAGTTGCAAAAATATGTGAATGAGTTTTCTGTGACAAAGGGACTGTAGGAATGAAAGTTGAATCCTATGTGTCAAGCAACAATGAGTATTAAAAATCTTACGTGGCGTAAATATAGAGCTCTAAAAATCCTACGTGATGCAATTTTAAACGAAGGTTTCAGCTTTTTATAGATAATATAGATAGGTATAGATATAGATATGCTGATTATGTGTGTATATGGATATTCGTTGCTGTTTGTGAATAGATATTCTACCAATTGGATAGGAGATTAAAGTTGTACAAAAATGAAATAAAAGATAGAAATTCTTGTGAAGAAATGATTATAGTTTATAGCTTTTCCATGAAGTCGTTGTGAAAGAGAAAAGCAATGTATCTACACGGAGAGAAATTTCAAAAAAAACAAACTAGCTTAAATTGTAAGTTAGAGGTGTTGCTAGCCCGTCTTGACTAAGCTCTTTGACCCGTTTTAGATCCCAATTTTTGAGACATGTCAGAAAATATTCTATAGTCAAAATTTAACGCTATCAATCTGGTCAACCAGAGCACACGTTCAAGTCACTTGCCACGCTGTTTTGTACAAAAAAGTAGTCAAGATGTCAATGTGCCCCCTTGACTTTGGGTTGGCCATAAGCCTTCCCCATAGGGTTCAGCACGAGTCGTGGAGGGTTAGCACTAGGCCTTAGCCGCCGCAAACCGCCCCCCCCCCCCCCGAGGCATTTGGTGCCTTCTCTTCTCACCTTTCTGGACCTCCTTCTCCCCCTCCCCTTGGGAGTAGAGATCTTCCTTAAGTTTGAGGGACACCACTCCTCTCTTCTTGCCTTCATTTTTCTTAGGGCCTTTACCCCTCTCTTTGGATACCTCTACCTTGATCTTATCTCCTAGGGACATCCAACCAATACCAAATGGAGACCTCCAACCTCAACCAATCATTGGCTCCTTAGGGGCTTCATGCTCCATCACATTCGTTGTCGTATGCTCGACCTTGCCCGAGCGCCATTCCATACTACATGCCATCGGCTCCAATCCATTGAAGTTTCCCACACACCAGCTTGTGTTACGTGCTCCAGCACAACACTCATTAATCATGCCCGAGTATCGTCTCCATGCTACATGCCCCCACAACACTAGCTATGATGCAAACCGCACACCCGCACCATCTTCATTAAGCATGCCTTAGACGGCACATATTTCACCGTGCCAAGCCCCCCCCCCCCCCCCGTGCTAGTCCATCTCTTTATTACACCATGCCCACCCCGCCTTGGTACTATAATATGCTTTAACGTACTCTTTAGAGTGTGCAGGATCCCTCTGGGTAGTCGACTCTTCTGAGACACTACCTTAGGGATCTTCGTGTGCTCCAACATGAAAACTATTTCTCACCAAGTAGGCTATTCCTTCAGGACACCACCTGAGTGTAGGATATGTAATTCCTTTGGGACACTACCTTGGCCCTTCAGATAGACAATTCCTCTGGCACAAAGACTCATTATTGGATAGGCGACTTCCTCTGGACAATATCTCTGACAGTGAGCTCCGAGTCCTTGGATTTAGGGACTCTTCTTTTGCCAGGTAGGTGACCCCCTCAAGGGGCTACTTCGAACTTTAGAGTACGTAAAACCTCTAAGATCTTCTTTGGCCCGTCAGGTAGGCAACTTCTTTATGACACTTCCTTGGAATGCTCTTAGTGCTCTCACACAAGGAATCATCATGAGATAGGCGACTCCCCAGAGAAACTATAAGGAGGTCTGAGTTCTCAAGCACAAGCACTCATCTTCCGTCAGGTAGGCAACTCTGCTGGACACTACTTCGAACAGTGAGTTTGGCGACTCCTCTAGGACTACCTCTGCATCAGGTAGGCGACTCCTTCGGGACAGTACCTCGGCCCTCTATGAGTGCTCTGTCACAAGGATTCACCGCGGAATAGGTGATTACTCCAGGACATTATCCTCGCACTGCTTTGACTAGTTTACACGCTCTGGCACTAAGTGCTCTCCATCGGCACCCCTAAGGATCATGACCCTCAAGTCACTTTGATATGGAAGCATTTTTGGAGGGCAACGTGCCTAGCCTGACGTCTTGTCGTTCGACGCCTATAAGACGTCGGGCCTTCCCAACCACTACCGAGTTCACTGCATCTGTCGATGTTTTTTGTAGGACTTAGCATGAGTACTTGATTGATTGCTCGATCTAGTGCATTCTCTGGCCACACTGGTGTTGTATGGGTTAGTTTTCCTAGACAGGCATAATGGAGGTATGTGAGGCAAGCCGGCCAAGTGAGGAGGCAATCTGACGATCTAGCAAAATTAAACACGAGCATGTGGCGCGTGCCCTTGGCAATGTGGCACCTGCAGGGATCGTCATGTGTCACATAATGATAGGGCATTTTCAACTGCCTATGAATAGTGAGCTTGAGAATTCATTTGTGAGGGCTTGATAATTTCTTTTTCTCAATCGAAAAACTCCAAAACAAATTCTAGAGAGAGAAAGAACCTAAGCGTTGGACCCTGAATCTGGACCTTAATTAGCACTCAAATTGTGAACATCACTACTCCCTGCTCGCTTTGCCCACGTGGCACTTTTACACATCAATATTGAGGACATTATGGAAAAACGCAAACAAAGTAACCACTAGATGACAATAAAAACAATATAAGTACACAAATAACTGAAAAAAGGTCAAAGTACACAACCATATTCCTATTGGGATACAAAATAATAAAAATGAAAACAAGAAACAAAAACATAGAACAAGAAGATGAACACAATCGGGCCTTAAAAACTGCTATGGAGAAATAACCTTAATCCTTTAACAGAATTAATACAATAGCAGGTGCTAATGATTAATTACAAACCTTTTTTTTTGGTTAGATAATCTAGCACTTGACGTTTTAATCATCATACTCTCGTAACCTACAAGACTCAAAAAGATTTTGACTGCAACCTAATAGGAGAATTAACCCATAACCCCTTATATAATGATCAATAATTATCGTTAGATATTGGTAATGACGTTTCTGTAGACATTCTTTCAAACGCTCAAAAAATTCTAAACACAGAAGATGCTAGGGACAAAGTGACATTAATGCATCAAATATGTCTATCAGAAAAGCTTTTACCCGCTACACATATGGCCACTAATTATCGTTAAATTATTCTTAATGATATTTTTAAAAACATCTTAAGGGATAATTTTTAATAATATTTTTTTAACGTTATTTATTAAGAATTACTAAATATATTTAGCTAACTTAACTTGATGAGATCTGTGTGGAATGACTGCGAGTGCCGGGCTCCCTAACTGAATTGATTGCTCACAAACCCTTTCACTATCATCAAAGCTTACCCAGTGACCCCAACCCTCGGACTGATAAACCAGGCCAATGGTTTGATAATCCAAACTGACCACTTCTCAATACTCGAGTTTGCATTTGACTTTAAAGTCTATAACGCTGTTAGATGGGGACATTATTATAGTTTTTGTACGGGCAACTTGTCGAAGTAGGATGAGAACGAGAGGAGGGCCGCGACGCATAGAGCTGCAAAATTTCCGTAAAATAAAATATGCCCTTAAGTAAACACCATGAGATGACGGCAAACCATTTGCACAAAAGAGAAACAAAAAAAAACAAAAGAAATATATGATGAAGCTGTTTATTCTATAAAAAAAATGTTTACAGAAATGGTGTTAGAGATGTCAATTAATGGGCTAGGTTTGTGCTGGTCCAGCCGCGGGCCCAGCGGGCCAAAGGAGAAAGCCAGGCCAGACCGAGCTTCGGGCCATAGGAACCGGGCCCGGCCCAACTGGGAGATATCTTGGCCCTGTCAAAGTCCAAGTCCTAAGCCCTAACTTTAAGACCGGGCTAGAGCCTGGACCGGACCTGAATAAAAAACTATTTTTATTCATATTTTATGTTGCAAAAAATTAAATTTTATATAAATTTGTTCATACGCCCTCCTCCTTTTATCTGAAATTGGAACCGGCGAAGTTGCCTATTTTGTATGTGTGTGTACATGTATGAAGTGAGAAAAAATATCTATTTTGCTTGTAAATAGTCACATTCTCATATGTATTATTTAATTTAAATGCACTTAATTTATTTGAAAATAAATTATTCTAAAAACTTAAGAAAAGAAAAAGGAAAAAAATTATCTAATCATCCGTAAGATCTTCTATGTTCGAACCGTTGCTCCTCTTATCATCAACCGCTTTATCTTGATCGCAGTATTTTGCATCAGGATAATTCCTTATAATATATACATAACTCGAGTTACTTGGGTTTAGGACGACTTCTTCTGTCATCCAACACCCTCCCGCTGGCTGAAAATGCCGACTTTGAAGTAACGATGGAGGCTTACATCGGTAGTACATCCTGGACAATTTGGGATAAGGTTTTATAAATTTTTTTCATTTTGTTTCCAAAAAGTTAACAAATTAAAATTGATCTGCTCTTTCATTGGTAAAGAAGAATAATGAATAGTATTTGCATAAAAACCTCTTTCATTAAAAGGTAATAAAGTAAACGAACCTGTAAAACTAGAAGTACCTTCCATTGGTGTTTGTTTTGCCACTAGATGTTCAAAGCCCTTAAGATATAACTTATAATATATTTCACTATTCGGCAATATAGCCCACCCGCGCACGTCAACAAAATTTTGATATAGTTTATAGAGATCTTGAAATGTCTTACTCACTTTCATAGTAACTTGGTTATTGCGTCATCCACGTAGCACATTTTGTCTAGATATTTTTACTATTGAGATATTCGTGCCATGCAACTTAAACCTGGAATCCAAACAAGTGGCGACAGTAAATATAACAGACAAGTCTGTCTAATATTTATTAAACTTGATGTCCATCTTTTCTATTATTTTCTAAAAAAGTCCTATATATCTCTATTTTGTTATCATTGTACTAATTTTTAAAATTCTTACTATAGCGGTAGTGGAGGTGGGATACTACGTACCACATAATAAACTAGTAGACGCGTAAAATACCTCTAAAAATTTAGATAACTGTGCAGCCATCTATCATCCCGCGTGACTTGGCAAGCCTTGTGGGAACAAGGTTAGTAAGCAGTACTTATACACTTCTTTGTATACCAAAACATATTGAAGCATATGATATGTGGAGTTACACCTCTGTACGACATCTGTAAGTGGTTTTTTATGAAGCAAATTTATATTGAATACACAAAACTTTAAATTGTTGTATTCTCGGACCCGAACTATTAATATATACTGCCATATCCTTCATTTTGAAAAGAATATCTCCTGCAATAGCTAAACTATCTTAAACAATTAAATTAATTATATCGCAAACACATGTAACATGCAATAAATTACCATCAAGTACAACTCGAAGCCTCTCCTTTAAGACTTCAACAACAGCTATATTGTTAGAAGCATTATCAAAACTAATTCTTATAATCTTGTCTTTATTTTAAACACGGTAGATATATTGATTATAATAGTAGTAACGTTAACTGCATCATGCGGATAAGGAAAGAGTTCAAAATCGATGATTTTCTTGTTCCTAGTCCAATCATAATCAATCAACGGGCAGTCACACAAGCATAACTAGCTAGAGTAAAAGGAGATTTCCAAACATAAGAAGTAAGACTAACTCTACCATCAAACTTATCAAAATAATCAATCAAGCGTGGTATAGCAGCATGATACTATCTAAGTGTATCGGACCCAGTTGTGTTTTAATTAACATTTATGTTCACATTCAGGGCCGGGCCAGCCCGAGCCATTTTAGGACAAGATCTCTACCTTTTTGACATCTCTATGAAGAATGTAATGGACCTTCTTGTTGTCATTTATTAGGTGCGGAGTGACGGCCAAAGTAATGTCAATAAATAGTATAGATATGTGTGCAAATGACCCTACCCCAAAAAATATACATGAAAAAATTAATTATTTTCTTGTTTTGTGCAAAAAGAAATTGGTAATAGGTGAGTTTTTTAAGGAAAATAAATTGTTGTTACTATCTTTACTATTAAGAGGATATTTGACCTCCTTATTAAACCATAAAACAAGAAGTATATGAGCTCCAAAGATATTGGCGTTGTGTTATAGAGTAGTTAATGCATATGATACAAGCATATTATTATAAGTTTATATCAATCTTATGTTGGCATTTTGGGTTTTAAATTCATATTGAGAAGTCATTTTTGACTCAATTTTTAAATGAATTCCACACCATAATTTGGTTAGGAACAAGTTGATCTATGTTCATCTATTGAAGTAGATGATCATAATATGTTCACAAGTTTAAAACAAATGAGAAGTGAACGAGAAAATTAAAATTGAAGTTGGCAGTTTAACTTGTAAGGAAAAGAGAATCTCACATAGAAAAGATAAAGCAAATGTGGTCTCTTTATCCTTGGGCTAAGGGTTGGGCCTCTTGGAGGCACCCAAGTTTTATAAGGAGGGAGAACCTAGGTCGACCCAAGGTCCACATGCGCGCGCCACCTGCCTGTCCGTCCTGGTCAGTGGCCAGGGCTTGGGCCCATTAAGCTTTATTCTTTTTGGGACAAAAATATTTTAAATAAATAATTTTATTTATTTTAATAACTTTTTTCGAAAAGTTTCAACCTTTGCCAACGTACAGTGTTGAAAAACGTACAAAAAAATCAATATTCTTTTGCTGTTTTTTGTTTCCTGTGTGTCCTTCTATAAGAACGAGTTCCACATTGCTTTGGTTCGCCAAGTCTGCATTGCTTTGGAGTGCTCCTATTCTCAGACGTATTGTCATTGTATCCTAGGATACTTTCGTCATGAGACCGTTAACACCGTCGCAGGACGAATAAAGTCTTAAGGACAGTGAATCAAATTCTTGCCTTCGTTCTCTCATTTGTTGTGTTGTATTTCTACTGTGAGTTATTAGATATACTTATGCTTTTTGTTTCTATTGGTGTTTGTTAGGATCAAGCAAGCGCTTAGGAGTAAATGAACACGACCAACCTATGATTTGCCAACAGTATTTGTTTTAGAAACTTATACATTCTGCATGTTCAATATTTTAGTCGATTGATTTTCTGCATAAGTACACAAAGCAATTTTCCAAACAAACTTAAAGACTTTAATTCTGCACTTTTTGTTACTTGTGTTAAAATTACTGTTTTCAAAATTCATTTTATTATTGGTTTGTGCCAGATTCCATACTAGAACTATTTTCAGTTTCTGAATTTAGTTTTAGACTTTGCTGCTAGTGAAACCAATCCTGAAAGTGGAACTGTTAATCCCAATGAACAGCATGGTGGCGGGACTATTTATGCACCGCCTTATGTAGCTTATGTAGCACCTGCCTATGGCTCCGTTGGACTTGGTGAGAAATCAAAAAGTTCAACGAAAAGAAATTTAAAAGATAGCAACAAAAAATGTTGTTCCATTTGACCATGTTAAACTTGGTAAGATTTTTTGCAAGAGAATGCACCAGAACTTGTGAGAAACCCAATAGGCAAAAAGTGGATATGTCGCGGATGCTCGGAAGCATTCTAATTTCTTATGCACGAATTATATCCTCAATGGGTTAGACAATGTGTTGTATAACGTATATAGTCCAATGAAAAATGCAAGAGCATTGTTGGAATCTTTGGAAAAGAAATACAAGACCGAAGATGCTGACTCTAAAAATTTTGTAGCAGGCAAATTCCTTGATTTCAAGATGGTGGATTCCAAGACTGTTATAAGTCAAGTCCAAGAGTTTCAACTAATTCTACATGACATTCATGCATAAGGTATGGTGCTTGAAGAATCTTTTCAAGTCGCAGCATTCATTGAAAAGTTGCTCCTACTTGAAAAGAATTCAAGAATTATTTTAAGCATAAAGGAAATGATGCTTAAAGATTTGATTTTGAGATTGAGGATTGAAGAGATTAATCGCCAGTCTGAGAAGAAGGTCAGAAATTATCATCAAGAGGAAAAGGCAAATGTCGTCGAGCCAGGTCCATCAAGGAAAAGAAAACATTCCATTTCAAATGGTCCAAATGGAGCAAGAGGCTCAAATTCTAGTGGTAGTGAGAAAAAGAGAAGTTCAATGGAAATTGTTATATGTGCGACAAACCAGGCCATCATCTAAGGATTGTTACAGTCGCAAAAATAAAGGAAAGAAGGGAAAGCACTCTCAAGCCAATATGATGGAAGTTAGAAAAATCATCAAGGACATTACAGATATGAATTTGTCTGTGATGGTATCCAAAGTCAACTTGATTAGAATCCCAAATAGTGGTGGGTAGACACAGGTGCTCCTCGACAAGTGTGATTCAAGCAAAGTATGTTTACTACATATCAGAGTGCATACGAGAATCTGTTCTTGAAAAGCTCTCCCGCTTCAAAGGTGTAAGGAATGAGAAAGGTGGTCTGAAAATGATGTCGGGAAAATAGTTGAGTAAATGGTTTATTGCCTAAAATGAATTTTGACTCACACAAAGCGTGTGAAATTTGTATTGAAGCAAAATAAGCAAAAACATCTTTCAAATCAGTTTAAAGAAGTACGGAAATTTAAGTCTAATTCATAGTGACATTTGTAACTTAAAGGTGGTCAATCTAGAGGAGGAAAAAAGTATTTTATTACTTTATTGATAATTGTACGAAATTTTGTCATGTATATTTGCTTAAAAGCAAGGATGAAGACTTAAGCATTTATATTAATACAAAATTGAATTCAAAAATCAACTTAGTAGAAAAATTAAAGTAATAAGAAGTGATAGAGCCTCAGTCACTTCTTATTACTGCTGATCATGGTATCATTTATGAAACTACTGCATCATATGAGCCTCAGTCAAATGGAATTGTTGAGTAGAAGAATAGTAATTTCAAATAAATGATTAATGCTTTGTTGATAAATTTCAGACTACTGGATAACTTGTGGGGGGAGGCATTCTTAATTGTAAATCACATACTTAATAAAGTACCCCATAAGAAGTTGCAAAAGACTCCATATGAGTTATGAAAAGGACATCCTCCTTCTTTCAAGTATCTCAAAGTGTGGGGTTGTCTTGCAAAGGTAGCAATCTCACCACCTAAAATGGTCAAAATAGAACCTAAAATTGTTGATGAGATTTTTATTAGATATACAAATTATAGTTCTGCATATCTGGTCTTAGTGTATAAATTGAAGTTGATGACACACACGTCAACACCATAATCGAGACAAGGAATGCACATTTCTTTGAAGATGTATTTCCTTATTATGCACAAGAACAAAGTTCTTTGAAAAGAACAAATATGGATGAAGAACCCTCACAAGAGGAAGTTGAACCAAGACGTAGCAAGAGAGCAAGAACGTCTACATCCTTTGGTCTTGATTTTATGACATATTTGTTAGAAAATAAGCCTTTTGCCTATAGTGAAGCAATGTCAACTTCTGAAGCTCCACACTAGAAAGAGGAAATTAATAGTGAAATTGAATCCATTACACAAAATCATACGTGAGAACTGGTGGATTTTCCTTTTGAAAATAAACCCTTAGGGTGTAAATGGCTTTTTAAGAGAAAGATGAAACTTGATGGAACAATTAAGATATATAAAGGTCAAGTTGGTTGTCAAGGGATACAGACAAAACAAATGCCTTGATTGTTTCAATATATATTCATCAGTTACCAGAAGAACATCCATTTAAATATTGATAGCTATTGCAGCTATTAATAATCTTTTGATACACCAAACGTATGTGAAAACTGTCTTTTTAGATGGAGATCTAAATGAAGAGATCCATATGGAGCAACTGGAGGGGTTTGCAGCTCCTGATCAAAAGAGGAAGGTATGTGAGCTTGTTAATTTACTTTATAAACTCAAACAGGCTCCAAACCAATGACATGAAAAGTTTGATAAAGTCATGATTGAAAATGACTTTAGAATCAATGAATGTGACAAATGTGTCTATGTTAAAGGCAATAAAAATGGCTGTAATTGTTTGTCTTTAAGAAGATGACATGCTCATTATCACGAGCAATAGTGAATGCATTAAGACTACAAAAAAAATGTTACCAATAAATTTTATATGAAATACTTGGGTGTGGCTGATGCTATACTTGATATTAAAATTAACAAAACATCAAATGGATTAGCCTTGTCACAATCTCATTACACTGAGAAAGTGCAAGACAAATTTATAGGTTATATGACAGTCCTGTGAAGACACTACTAGATGTAAATTTACATTTAACAAAAACTATTGGTGAATGGATATCTTAATTCGTGTATTCATGCATAATTGATAGCTTAATCTATATCATGAATTGCATGAGACTCGATGTAACATCCCGGAATTTTTCGGAACGTTAACGCTCAATCGATCAGTACACTAAGATAATACTATCTCAAACACAACCAAATAATACCACCAATCTGTCAGAGCAACTATTCGTCAATCAAACTATACTCTCAATCAACTATCATAATTGAAATACCAAGTCTAAGTCTAAGAAAATTTAAACAATAATATTAATTTACCCACGCAGGGGTTCTAACTATCAATACTAAACTTAAATTTAAATTCATTAGCTAGCTCGGCTCTAATACATGCTCAGGTAATCTACGGCTAATGCTACCTACAGAAAGGAAGTCAAAGGGGAGTGAGCTTTTGAGAGCCCAGTAAGGTCGCACAAAGATTTAAAATCACAAAACGATTCGAACGATTTTTCATATAAAACTTTTGAAGAGTATTTTCAATAAAATACAACACTTAGACATAGATGAACAAAACGAATGATTTTACATTCAAGTCCAATAACAACTTCTTGAAGGATTTTGCTTTCGATGAAATCACTACAATACGATATAAACATAGGGATGAGTATTCAACTCAATTCCTTAAATAATAGTCATTTGAAACACTTCGGATATAATAAAACATGAATGGATAATAATTCAAAACAGTTCAAGTGTAATAAAATATAGACAGGAAACATTGAACATGAGCAGTACAGAAGCAAAGCCACCCCGGCAGTGCTCGATCGCTTTACATATGCATATGTACACTGACTAGTCCATCTAGGTACTAGTTAAACCCATCCAACAGACCATCCTTACAACGCCAACAATACAGACCATCCTTATGGCTCCCAAGTTACTGACTCATGTCAATATTGAGAAGTAATAAATAGAATTGAAAAATGCTTTACGATGAGCAATCAATATACATATCAAATGAACAATGAATTCCAAGATAAGATAAAACAGAATTCCAAACGAGTGCTATAAGGCTCAATTTAGGGTTTCATGGGCAATTAAAAAAACATACGCTTTTTATTTCAAACATAGAAATCAACAATCAATGTATTTTGTAAAACTGTTATTACAAACATTTGAAACAGAATAACGAAATGGGGTTCGGAGAGAAATCCTTACCTCGATCCAAGCTAAGCGATGCTACCAAACCTCGATCAATATGTTAAAATCTCTGAATGAACCTAGATTGGCATTTTATTCGTTAGAACATAATTTATGTCAGATACGTTATAAACCCTAATATCAACTATCCACTGCGTATCCACTCTCTCCGAAATATCGCACTCAAAACGGTTCCTCGCACACGGCCAACCTAACCGAAAATCCTATACACTCCTTAACGCATAACATCATTTTAAATTTCTTAATAAATTAAAATAAAACACTTTTATAGCTTAAAACATTATTAAAAGTCAAAATATGCATTTTCTGAAATTTTGAATATTTTTAAATTAAACTAATTTCTTTAAATGCAATAAAAACCCATAAATTCCCAAAATTGCTTCTAGCTGAAAATAAAATCCCATAATTTTTTTAATAACTTTAAAATATGTATAAAAATTACTGAAAGTTAAATTAGAAATTAAAAGACATTAAAACTATTTTTAACTTATTAGTTTTTCTAAAATCAATGTGATACGAAAACCATCGAAAATAAACTCCAAAAATCATCAAATTCAAACTGAGTCTTATTTATACCATAAAGACATTACTGTAAATTTTCCGAAAACATTTTCAGGGTTTAAAGGCTCCAAAAGACTTTTCCAAATCTGAAATTACAGAAAATACTAAAAATTCATACGATCTCAGAAAATTATAAAACTTTGCCACGAATTCTAATATGGCCTAACGTATTATACTGTAAATTTTCATGTGCTAATGATAAGCATGCATTAATATATGTACGTGCCGAACTTAACGCTATCCTGGTACGTGATCCGCACTTCTCTTCTTCTTCTCTAACTCTCTATACTCATAGACCCACGTCAACCCAAGCCTTATTCTCACCAACCCACCCAACCAACAACCTGTAACTCACCTTTATTTGCCAAACACACATATACACGCACACTTATTCACTTTCCCTCTTCTTTGTCTCAATTCCCACACATACAATACACATTCATTTTTGTAGAGAAAAGGTTTTATGTTTTGCATTTATTAGACTTTCCTTTGCATAGTTACAAGAATATATATTGATTTCACAGGTGACGTGAGTGAGTTGTGGAGAGACAGATGGACCATGTTTACACTTTAAACATTTGAAAATGCTGAGTTTCAATTCGAGATAAGGCAGCAGCCTTGTGCATGGTATATGGGGCAACAGCCTTGGCTGTGCGTGAGTAGCTTGTTTATGGTTTGCTTGGTAGGCTAACTGTTAACACATTTTACACACACAAGCACACAGCACACTCACACACACTACACTATACACGCATGCACCCACCCAGCAACACACCTGTACACACTCACACCCACCGCACATACCGTCCCACTCTCTACAGACCCCTCATTTTTATTAGCTTCATTTCCCACACCTAACACCTCTAAACCCATTTCACCACAGTAGCCGTCCTCTCCCACACACACACACACATATAGGAACACACATAAGCACACAACACATTATCCCCCTCACAGAGCAACTCTCATGGCTGCAAAAAATACCTACACTGTACCCATTTTACACTCGCATAAGCACACACTCATGGACATAGCTTACATACACACCAACTCACTCCTCTAATACCCACAAGATCTTCTCACAGACACAAGTATGCACAACACCCACTCTTGCACAGCTAGCTACTGCCTCACTCACGCACACCTTCCACAGACACTCACCTTCATTACATATTCATCTCCATGCCCATTTCCATTTCACAAACCCACTTGATGTCCATGGGCTGTTTTGCAGCCTTCCTCTTCTCCCATTTGTACACCCACGCGCACACTTATATAATACACAGCACAGCACTCACACCCACTTCCTGGCAGCCACAAACTCCCACATATACACACATATTACTCACACAACCATGAATGGCTGAGTCTGACGGCTGAATTGGGAGCCCATGAACGGCTGCCCAGACGTGCTATATGTTTATATATATGCTAAAAAGAAACCCTAGTTGAAAACATGTAAAGAAAACCCTACACATCCATTTGTCGCTAAAACCTCAATCAATGTCATTCTGTATTTGTCATTTTAATTTATAACTTATGATTTAGCAAAATTTTGTCATTAAAGATAGCCGTTAAAGTTTGGATCACACTAATCGTCACTAAAGGTCTAAATAGGTATTCATATAACTACTATCGTTAAATCAATGCTTCATTATAGTTTCTAAACATTATCGCTAAAGATAACAAAATTTAATGTTCACCGGTTCATCGTTAAGGATCCAGTAAATAATTAACTAAGATTTTTAGCGTAAAACTAGCCTCAAGTTTTGGGGTGTTACACTCGATATAGCATATGCTATCAGTAAACTGAGCAGATATACTAGCAATCCGAGAAAGAACCACTGGATAGCTATTATAAGAGTTTTAAGGTACTTAAAATATACCTTTTATTTTGGGCTGCATTACACTAGATATCCAGCTGTATTAGAAGGATACAGTGATGCTAATTCGATATCAGATTCTAATTAAACAAAGTCCACAAGTGGATATGTATTTACATTAGGAGGAGCAGCTATTTCTTAAAAATCCTGAAAACACACATGCATTAATGCTAGATTCACTATGGAATCTGAATTCATTGCTTTAGACAAAGCAGGAGAAGGAGCTGAGGTGCTTCATAATTTTTTGGAGGATATTCCATATTGGCCTAAACCTATGCCACCAGTTTGCATACATTGCGATAGCCAATCTGCAATTGGAAGAGCACAAAGTAGTATGTATAATGGCAAGTCTAGGCACATACGTCGTATACATAATACCCAAGCAATTACTCTCTAGTGGGGTTATCTCTATTGACTATGTGAAGTCAAAGGATAATATTGCGATCCATTAATGAAACCTTGACTAGAGAGAAAGTATAAATGTCATCGAGGAGAATGGGCCTCAAGCCTATGAACTAAAGATTTGCCATAATGGAACCCTACCTAGCTAACTGGAGATCCCAATATCTAGGGGTGGTTAAACCCTCATATCCATCCCTATGATGTGCAGACAGTGCCACCTACAAAAGTTAAAATTAAGCAATGATTTTAATGACTCTTATATCTTGGAAATCCAAGTGGGAGTGCAGTAGGAACCTCTTTATAAAAAGTTACCTATGTGTGTAAGAAGTGTAAGAAGTGGGCTGCTTATGTGAGAATTGCAAGACTGAATTCGCAGAAAGTACTCATAAGAAACCAAGAGTTGTTCAGGGCCAAAATTGTCACGCCCAAAGAAGCAGGACGCGACAACACATATTCTAACATGCTAACCTTCCTCCAAAGGTAATCAGAGTGCGCTAATTGCATCCAAATATAAACAACACAACAGGCCTTTTAAACATATATTACATTCGTCAATCCTTATAAATCCAAGCTTATACACACGTACACGCCACTCTTTCACACTAGTTCTATAACAAATGACACTGGCACACCTCACTCTCTATTTTCAAGTGCACAAAGACTTACTATCTCTGATTCTTTGGCACAAAGGGTACTCTAAGGCTATGTTTGACGCTCCTTATTTTTGCTCTTTTTTTTAGTTTTAAAATTGGAAAAAAAAAAAGGAGCGTTTGGTAACCATTTTTTTTTTCAATTTGAAAAACCACTTTTTAAATTGTAGAGTAAAAAAAGAGAGAAAAAAAGCTCTTTTTTTTCACTTAAATTTTTTTTTTTAGACATCCACCACAACGCACCCACCGCCACCTGGCAGCCATTGACAGCCACCACCGCTGGCCAGAGGCCACCTCTGGCCACTACCGCCGGCAGCCACCGCCCACCGCCATCTGACAGCCACCTCTGGCCACCGACAACCACCACCTAGCGGCAACCACCTCCGGCTACCACCGCCGGCCGGCAGCCACCTTCGGCCATAACAGCCGGCAGCGACAACCGCTGGCTGCCTACCGGCGACCACCGCCGGCCACCACCACCGTAAACTACCGCTACGCCCCACCACCGCCACCACAAACCACCCAAAAAAAAGTCAAAATAAAAAGGGTTACCAAACACCCAAAAAAACTCAAAAAAAAGGGTTATCAAACACCCACTTGTTTTTGTAAAAAAAAAATTAAGCTGCTCTTCAAAAACTGAAAACTAAAAAAAAAAAAAAAAAGTTTTGTCAAACATAGCATTAATCTTCCTCGCCAACGCCCTCGCCTACCACTTCTTGATCCTTTCTAGAATCTAAAAAAATAGAGATGAAAAAGGGGTTAGCCATAACTAAGTAGAGCAGACATATGACTAACTTCAACACTATCTTAATCATAACAAGCGTGCATAAACCAAACAAAACATGCTTATCATTAATTCATGCATGGCATATGATAGATTGCAGCGAACAAGCAAGAACACACTCAAGCATAACACGTATCATAATAACTCTAAGGAGCCCAAACCATAAGCCGAATGCTCGTTCACCTATCATCCTTTCTTGGTAAGACCTTAAATTGATCACTCAAAAGTTGAGCCAAGCAAATTCAGTTTTTGAGTGACAAATCTAGACCTTACACATATTGACAGCATACGTGGCACAACGTAATGCCCCTGGGAGGTTAACCAGCTGAGCAAGCTCAATATATATCTTGTTTCCATATAACCCGATTTGCCGGCCTTCGACCCCCGACCACTACTTCTGAAGACTCACATGATTTATAGCATGATATAATGCATAAGGGATGTTAAACACGTCAAGTATCATATAAAACATTTATATGCATTTCTTAGCTCAAAACAGTTTCAGTGAAAGCAGACCAGTTCCAAAGCTAAGCAATTTAAGGTAACATACACTTCGAATTTGAGAGTGATATAAACTACAATGTTAAAGCACACATCTCAAGATTTCCAAAAAGGTATAGAACACTCAAATCTAACAAGTATTGAACGAGATATGCTTGTTTAAATATGAACACATAATCTGCCCAGTTTAATCAACTTCGACTAGTTTCATATTCATGCAATTTAGGGCAGCATACACTTCGAATTAGAGAGTGATCAAAATAGCAATGTTAAAGCACACATCTTCATATTTCCACATCTTCTTAAGTATGATTAGTTCTCTTCCCTTTTTGTTTCTACTTCAAGAGGTGGAAGACATGAGTCACCAAAGTTTAGAGAAATCTGCTGAGATTTCTCCCTAGATAAACAAGTGTTCCAAGGGTATTAGACCCCTTCCAAGTCTTACCAATAAGATCATGACAACCTAAATCAATTACTAGACTTAATAAGCTTCATTAGTACTAGTTAACCTAGATTAGTAACTAAGTAATCACAATTGGCTTAATTAAAATTAGGGCATACTAATCAAGCTTAGTCACTAACTAATCATGATTAACGTTGACTAATCCAGATTAGCATAATCACAATTAAGGCTTAACTAATCATGCTTAGGGATAACTAAACATACTTAAGACCAACTAATCGGGATTAAGACTATGCTAATCCACCTACTTGAGGTGCTTCTATGCCAACACAAGCTTACAACTTGTTCTACGTAAATAGGTTAGGAAGACCACTCATATAATGCAACAAACCTTTAATTAAGAGAGGTATCACGCTATATGCATAATAACAAGCATGCAACGGAGTTTACAGCTAGGTTAAACTAAGGTCCTCACAAAAACGAACACAACAATGAGAATCTCAAACAATGTTTGAGTGGTATTGTGTGAAGTGCTATTGTCTCAATTTACAATAAAGGTTGCACGCTTCAAGACATCACGTTCACTGATTCAGCAATAAATCCAATAGTTCTCACTAGGGAAGGTTCAAGGGATAATTACAGCAATGTCCCTGTGGTTAGGCTAAAATTACAGTTAAGGACAATAAGTTTCAAAATGTAACAGACCGCGACCAACAACTTTGAAAAGGTGTCAACCGTATCCATTCGTAATTGAACCGTTAAAAAAACATGCTTTTTTGTTGATATCATCACTATATATTTTCAAAATCTCAATACTACCCTTATATTATATGTAAAAGGTATATATTAAAATTCTATTTAAATGTTCTACAAATATTCTTATAATTTTCAAACAATATTTTTTTTGGATATTCTTATGATCAAACCTTATTATTTTCACTTTCCCTATTTTCAAACCCTTATATTTTTTCTTTTCTTATTTTGAAATCCTTATATATTTTGTTCACTATATACTATAGACTTAAAACCCATTTTTATTTCAAAACCCTAAACCTCTCTCTCTTCTCTAAATCTTCTCCCTCACCCAGCCGCCACCCTCTCCCTCCTCCCACCCTGCCACTGCCCCCTTCCCCCTAACCCCGCCTCCCTCCCCCTGCCTCACTGGCGCTGCCACCTCTACCCCTCCCCCTACCCCACTGCCGCCTCCACCCTCCCCCACCATGTCGTGGTCCCCACGATCCCCTCACCCGGCTATCGCCCCCCATCCCCCACTCTGCTGCCACCTCCTCCCTCCCCCCACACTGCCGCCACCCTCTCCCCCCACGCCACCACTGCCCTCTCCCTCTCCTCACCTCGCTGCTACTCTTCCCTTCCCCTACTCCACAACACCCCATGCTCCCCCGACCCTACTGCTGATCCTCCCTTTATCCACCCTGTTGTTTGGTGAACATACATCATTGTTATTTAGGCAAACTAATGGACACGAGTGTAATTTTACCCTAACCTCAAAAATATTGTTGTAATTTTTCTAAGGTTCAAAACCATTGGCTACCTATCCCGATGCAGTATCATTCTATTTGAACACATTCTAGTTTCAGCGTTTCTTTGGGTACAACGTCCATTATTTTTTCTATTCATGTGGGAGATTGTTGGCATTTTGGGTTTTAAACTCATATTGCGAAGCCATTTTTGACTCAATTTTCAAATGGGTTTCACGCCATAATTTAGTTATGAACAAATTGATCTATATTCATCTATTGAAGTAAATGATCATAGTATATTCACAAGTTTAAAACAAATGAGAAATGAATGAGAAAATTAAAATTGAAGTTAGTGGTTCAACTTGAAGAGAAAATAAATCTCACGTAGAAGAGATAAAGCGAATGCAGTCTCCTTATAAGATCTAACATTGGGCTAAGGGTTAGGGTACCCATTTTGTAAGGAAAGAGGACCTAGGTTGACCCAAGGTCCACAAAACGTACGCGCCACCCGCCCATGCCCTCCTGGTCTGGTTTGTGGCTGTGGCTTGGGCTTGGGCCCATTAGGCTTTATTCTTTTGGGGATAAAAATATTTTCAATAAATAAATTTTATTTATTTAAATAATTTCTTTTTCCGAAAAGTTGGAACTTTTGCCGATAGTTGCAACCCTCATTATTTCACTGTATATATACAGTATCCACGCTTTTAAAAAACATGTTGAAAATTTTTTCCTCTTAATATTCTTTTAATGTTTTTCATTTCATGTGTGTCCCTCTATAAGAAAGAGTTATGCATTGCTTCGGTTCACAGGGTTTGCGAATTTTGAGTGCTCTTATTCTCAGACGTACTACTGCATGTTGTATCTTAGAAGACTTTCGCCAAGAGATTGTTAGCACCATTGCAGGACAAATAAAGTCTTAAGAACAATGAATCAAATGCATGCCTTGATTCTCTCGTTTGATGTTCTATATTTCTGTTGTGAGTTATTAAATATAGTTCTGCTTTCTGTTTCTGTTGGTGTTTGTTTTGGACTTATATATTATGCATGTTCAATATTTTAGCCAATTGATTTTCTGCACAAGCACACAAAGCAATTTTCCCAGCAATATAATGTGATGTGTATCATGCGAATTAATGTGTAACACTCACATATTAATTTGCATGATATACGTACTGGAACACAATTACAAATAAATGGAAACTAAATTAGGTAGACATGTGAGTTCCATCAGTTAGTTCAAAATAGAAAGTAAATACACTTCCTAACTTATGGAAGCACCATTAAAATGTTGAAGGATGTGGATCGACTCTTTACTATTCCAACAAGTAAAGTGCACAATCACGTGTGAAGGTCGGGGGAGAAATATGTCTATTTTGATTCCTTTGCGCCTGATAATCCATCATTATCGCTATGGATTAAGGTTTATAGCTTGTTTTTTCTTTCTTTTGATTGTTTCTTTCGTTGACAAAAGTTTTATCCTTGTTCAATAAGTCTCGTAGATCATTTATAGCGTTGCCTCCATGTAGATGACACGGAATCATTCCATGGAATGAAGGATGTAAAATACCCGTTTTTTGCATTGACGAGTTCATCTTCTAATGGTGGTTTGCTAAAGGATTGGAGGGATGATCCTGTTAAACTGTGTTTCACAGTTTGTACGCCATTGGAAGTGGGAGGGTGGCCTTTTTACAAGTTGTTTTTTGATGCCTCAGGCAATTTCCCTGATGGTTGGAGATTGGTTATGCTACCTTATATTGCTCTGAGAAGCTATATGAGGTGAAATCCTTATTCAGTACTATAAGAAATCGACCAATCTCTAATCCCAAAACGAACTATATATTACCACTACCGAAAACAACCACAGATAAACATGTAAAAGACAATAAAAGCTAAACTACTACTGGGAAATATACATTAACACTCCTCGTGAGGCACCTGTCATGTGAGGTCGCACTTTTGTGGTTAGAGATCTAACTTAAGCTAATTCTTATCTCCTAATCTGATTAGCACCGTTACTCATTAAGGATGATCCGTTGCTAGTCTTAGCCATTCTCTCCTCACTATAAAAACACACACTAGAAATAAGGGCCAGCTAAGCTTTTAGACCTGAACTATATATGGCTATATCATACTTCTCTAACTTCTCATCTCCCATATACTGAGTTAGGAATCAGAGCTTCCCGGCCGGTCCCCATCCAGCAAGTACTTGGTGGTCTTCTTTGTGATGTGCAGATCCATTCGTCAACTCTTTCTGGTCCCTCAAGATTTTGTTTAAGACACTAACAAAATCTAAAAGTTGTAGCAAAACTAAATGGTGAAAATCTCCAGTGCTATGAGAATCCACGTGAAAAAGACTAGTCAACAAAACTAAACCGTCTCCAGAACGCTGCGAACAACTTCTCTCTCTCTCTCTCTCTCTCTCTCTCTCTTCCCCCCCCCCCTCCCCCATTGAAAGGAAAATGATCAAACATTTAAAAAGGGAATAATATCACTTAAGCCTCTGAGTTTAGGGGTAAAATTATCGTAAAAAATGAAGTTTCTACAAAGTTGACACACATATTCAAAATGTTAAATTTTTTATATTAGATTTCCTAAAATTAGGGTTACAAACATTTGGCTGACGTGTCAATCTCAAATTTTGAAAATGCCAATACTACCATTAATATGTATCTCGACACTAAATACATATTTTTATACCTATCTCTCTTCCAATTTTCTTCTCCTCTCTCTTTCTTTTTTTCTTTCCCCGTTCTCTCTTCTCTCTCCTCTCCCTACTCTCTCCCTAACAGACACCCACCTCACTGTCGACCACCACTAGCCACCATTACCAGGTCACCCACCCCTACACTCACATAAACAAATTGACCTCCCTCATAAATCCACCAATCAATGAAATAAGTGTGACGGGGCTGCTTTGAGTATGGTGAAGCAGTGTAGTCGTGATGATAAATTGTGTTGTCGTGGTATGGTGGTCTTAAACGGTGGGGTTGTAGCGGATCGGTGAAACGAGGGTCAATAGTGGTAGGTCTTAATGGTTAGTGATGGCCGAAGGTGTCGCGCTGGATTTTGAATGGTGTTTTGGTTGTTGCAGTGGTGCTGTGACACTGTCACTACAAGAAAAATAACAATTAGCGATAGAAAAATTCCGTCGCTAAATGTCTTTATTCCGTCGATAATTCTTTTAGCGATGGAAACTCTGTCGCTAATGTTCCGTTACCTAAACCTTCATCGCTAAAGGTTTTATCGACATAATTAGTGTTCCATCAGTGATGTCATTTTCATTAGCGACGGAATTGGTAACACTTTAGCAATGAAATTTTCGTCGCTGAAAATATTTTTAAAATTACCTTTTTTAAAATAAATAATTGAAATATAAATATTTTTTATGCATTTTTTAAAAATTATCATTGGCGACGGAAATTTCATCACTAATTTCGTCACCAAAAAGACATATTTAGGAATTTGTTCCGTCGCTAATTCTATCCCAAAAACCGTATATAGGTGCTAAATGATTTTTTTGTCGCTAATTCCGTCTCAAAAAGCATATTTAGGAACTAAATTAAATTTTTGGCCGCTAATTTTATCACAAAAATCACATTTAAGAGCCAAAAATTTTGAAAATAAAATTCTATTAAATATGCATAATAGATTACCCTGCTCTTAGTAGTGATGCCACAACTTGTGTAACATCCCGGAATTTTTCGGAACGTTAACGCTCAATCGATCGGTACATTAAGATAATACTATCTCAAACGCGACCAAATAATACCATCAATCTGTCAGAGCAACTATTCGTCAATCAAACTATACTCTCAATCAACTATCATAATTAAAATACCAAGTCTAAGTCTAAGAAAATTTAAACAATAATATTAATTTACCCACGCAAGGGTTCTAACTATTAATACTAAACTTAAATTTAAATTCCTTAGCTAGCTCGGCTCTAATCCATGCTCAGGTAATCTACGGCTAATGCTACTTGCAGAAAGGAAGTCAAAGGAGAGTGAGCTTTTGAGAGCTCAGTAAGGTCGATCAAAGATTTAAAACATAACAAAACGATTCGGATGAGTTTTTATATAAAACTTTTTAAAGAATATTTTCATTGAAATACAGCATTTAGACAAAGATGAACAAAACGAACGATTTTACATTTAAGTCCAATAACATCTTTTTGAGAGGTTTGCTTTCGATGAAATCACTACAATACGATATAAACATAGGGATGAGTATTTAACTCACTCCCTTAAATAATAGTCATTTGAAACACTTTGGGCATAATAAAGCATGAATGGATATTATTAAAAACATTTCAAGTGAAATAAAACATAAACAGGAAATATTGAACATGAGCAGTACAAAAGCAAAGCCACCCCGGCAGTGCTCGATCGCTTTACATATGCATATGTAACACTGACTAGTCCATCTAGGTACTAGTTAACCCTACCAACAGACCATCCTTATAACGCCAACAATACAGACCATCCTTATGGCTCCCAAGTTACTAACTCATGTCAACATTGAGAAGTAATAAATGCATTTGATAATATTCAAGGAATTTAAACACAATTCAAAATGTTTTATAATGATTGAATTTAGTAAACAGATGAGAGTAACGAATTTTAAACGATCGCTATCAGGCTCAAATTAGGGTGTCATGGACAGTTTCAAAACAAACGCTTTTTATTTCAAACATAGAAATCAACAATCAATGTATTTTGTAAAACTGTTATTACAAACATTTGAAACAGAATAACGAAATGGGGTTCGGAGAGAAATCCTTACCTCGGTCCAAGCTAAGCAACGCTACCAAACCTCGATCAATAATCTCTGAATGAACCTAGATTGACAATCCATTGGTTAGAACACAATCTATGCTACATTACTATAAACCTAATATCATAATACCCCCACGGGCTCACTCCTAACTCCGAAATCGCGTAACTCAAAGCGCACCTCGCACGCGGCCAACCTAACTATGAACCCGGTACGCTCTTTAATGTGTAACACTATTTCAAATTTCTATAAATTAAAATAAAACACTATTAAAGCTTAAAACATTATAATAAGTCAAAATATGAATTTTCTGAATTTTTGACTATTTTGAATTAAAATAATTTCTTTAAATGCAATAAAAACTCATAAATTGCTTCTAGCTGAAAATAAAGTCCCATAATTTTTGTAAGAGCTTTAAAATATGTATAAAAATCATATAAATTTAAATCAGAAATTAAAAATCATTAAAACTATTTTTCAAATATTCATTTTGCCAAAAATAATGCGATATGGAAACCATAGCAAATAAACTCCAAAAATTATAAAATTCAAACTGAGTTTTATTTTTACCATAAAGACATTACTATAATTTTCTCCAGAACATTTTCAGGGTTTAAAGGCTTCAACACAATTTTCCAATTCTGAAATTACAGAAAATACTAAAAATTCATAGGATCTTGGAAAATAATAAAATTTTGCCAAGAATTCTAATATGGTCTAACGTATTATATTGTAAATTTTCACATGCTAACGATAAGCCTGCGCTGACATATGCACGTGCCGATCTTAACGTCAACTAAATATCCGATTCGCGCTACCCATCTTTTTCCCATCGGCACTCTTTTATCTATCGCACTCACTAACCCATTATTACTTCTCTTCTTCTTCTTCCCTTCTGCTCACAGCGCAGCAAAAATCCAACACGGCAACACCCAACGGCCTTTAATCTCTCTCTCTCTCTCCCTTGCACACACATATATCTTTCCCTTACACTTACTGCCAACCTTCACACAAACAAACATGTCTGCAAAACTCCATCACCCACTGCCTCATGGCAGTGGGTCTTCCCTACTCTAGTTTGCCCAATGGACATACACCCACAATTACATGCATACCACATACACGTACCCACAAAACTACACACACCAATGGGTACACAAACACACAAACTTTTATCCAACTAACGGTGCTACTGCCTCACGGCAGTAGCTCTTCTCCTACCTTTGTTCATTCCACCTTCACACATGCACTCTCACGAAGGCAGCACCCTGCTGCTATTTCCTTCTTCTCTCTTCGGTCAAAAACGCACCAACAAACAACGTAAGTTCAGCTACGGCAGCCCATGGCTGCCCACCCTCCTTCCTCTTTCACGGCAGCCATGGCTGCCACCTTCTTCTCTCTCTCTCTACATATCTAAAAACCACAGAGACACAGAATCCCACACATTAAAATGCAAAAATTCATACCACTGCCGTCTCTCCCTTACTCTTCATTCTCATTATATTCACACACTATACTCCCCCCACAAAACACGCTAAATCTGTCCAGCAATAGGTCTCTTCTCTCTCTCTTTGATGAACTCAAACTTGCTTGTACCCAGCCATGTGCAGCCGTGCAAACACAGCCATGGCAGCCCCTCCATGGCTGTCCTCACCCTTTCTTCCTTACCACTCTTAGACCCTCATATATACTTGCACTCATTATACTCTTACGCACAGGCTATACGCACACGCACACTAAGGCAAACACTCACACGCAGTTTTTAGCGCACACACAAAAACACACTGAAAACCCGCATGGCCATGGTAGCCTCCAAACCAATTCAGGGCAGTCATCACCCTTACCTAACAACCAACCCCTTTTTCCTTCTACTTTCCTCCTTCCTCTGTACCCCTCACGCACTTAACACACACCTTTCACCTGCGCACACCCACATAAGCACACGCACACAGCAGCAGCCCCCACCTGATCACAAACCTCTCACGGCAACTGTTTCTCCACTGCCCTAAAACTCACAAGGTTCTCACGGCATAACCCCAAACACACACACACACACTTTTGCACGGCATGTACAACCCGCGGCAACCCCCTTACAGTTTCATAAGCTTTCAATAAATCTGAAGAAAATTCAGCTAGAAAACTTACTGAAAAGTTTTACCGGTGCATCCCTCCTGTCTGTTCCTCTCTTAACCATGTCTCAGAAATTTGGAATAAAAACTTAGGGCCGGCTGTCTCCCTAAAAAATGGGTATAAATAGAAAACCCTAAAAGATAACCTACAAATAAAAACTTCCTTCTTCAAGTTTCGTTAATCATTTTAAATTTCACCCACGTCTTACTATAATTACAAACAAGTCCAAAATAAATAACTTGCTATCACTTATGTGCTTGAAAATTTTCATATGTTTGATACGCTACTCCGCTTCCTTATTGGTTGCTAAAAGTCGCTAAAAAAATATCGACATTAGTAAGAATATTGTCGCTAAAAGTTTACCCATAAAAATTTCGGTCATGCTAAATAGTAAACATTTAATTCGCCGTTAAAAGTTGTTAGAAAAATATTGGCGCTAAGAAAAAAGATATTTGCTGCTAATAATTTTAAATACCTTCAAAAATTTATCGGGCTGTTACAACTTGTGACAATAATAATCGAACATCCCACAAATGAATCGAAGATAACAAGTATTCTACATTTGTTGACTACCACTAAAAGTTAACAATTAAGTTAATGCATCTAAATCAACCAGTTGCTTGGTTACCAAAGTGAACAAATATCCCAACAAACGTAACGTCAAATCTGGTCAGATAAGGCAATCATCCACCAAGGTCATCGAAGGTTTCATCATTGCCATCCTCAGTGGCATCAATCGCGATAACTTCGGCCTATAACAAAGCAATTAAAGGCCTGTTAAAGGATGTGGGTATAAGAACTTCAAGGAGTGCATCAATGTAGTATTACCAAACCTAACCATGAATCCAACCTAAAATATGTGGGTCAAACAAACTATGAAGGATGTTTTGCTAGTCAAGAAGAAGGATGTTTGTCAACTACAGCGAGCTTAATATTGAGTTGATTGCAAGACACCTATTCAACTCATACCAATCTTTAATGTTTTTACTGTCATTTCATTGCAAAACTAATCCAAACTATACTCAACCAGAGAGCCTTAAAGAAGAATGAAGCATGAGATTTGATATATATATATATATATATATATATATATATATATATATGAATTACATGTAGCATGTCTTTCTCTTTCATTCGTTTTTCCACCTCAAGCTCTACCAGCTTAGCAATTTCACTCTCTTTCATCTTTTGCATCTCAAGCTCCACAATCTTAGCAAAATCACCTGTCAAGGCAAAATCCCACACTCCAAGCCTGGTATAGTTTTCTCAGCAGTCTTTATTCTACCTGGTATTGACTCAACAAATAAACACCATAAGTCACTCACAGCTGACCCGGTGACTAAGCATATCTATACCTTTCGACTACAAGTTAACTAAAGTATGAATACCAACACAACAGAGTAATGACCCCGTGATCGATCCAATAAAAAATCATTACATACAAACTCCAAAATAATCAACTACCCTTTGCATTTCTATTTTTGTATCGGAGAAGTCTAACCCAAACAGTATAAAATGATGGGGAGAGTGCTTATGAAGGTGATGCCTACCATTAATTGACTACAAAGTTCAGAAAGTTGAAGCCTTATAGTTAGAAGAGTTGAGTTAGAAGAGTTGAATAAGTCCTATTATAGCAATATTTCCCAGCACTACTTCTACATATTCAAGAACTTCAGGTTGCTATTAAGCATTTTGCTCAGTTCCTTGGTGATCCTGTGCCTAAGCAACTGCACACTAGACAGATACTAAGTAATGATATGCATAGCTTAATGCTATGCATAGTTTAATGCATAAACAGGCTCTGGAAACATGCATAGTTAATGATATATGCATAGTTCACTAGTTAATGATATATGCATAGATTACAGTTAATGATACATGCACAATTCATTAAGGTGGTTTCAAAACCACGTTCGTCGCTTTAGAAGAGACTTAAGCAGAAGTGTAAAAGTTTAAGAACAACTAGCAATATATATACAATAGATTGGGTTGCCCAGAAATGATCTCAGTCTGCTATATGTCACTCAATTCAGCAGGCAGTACGCAAATACTGGTAAATCAAAACTTCATAAGAGCGAATTACTTAATTTTAAAAAGTAGCTGTGTTTTTTTGGCATACCAAGACAAAAAACAATGGAGTATCAGGGGGAAAATATAGTTCAATATACTCCTAGTAGGTAGCAGAACTCAAACAAGTACACTAAGACAAGAGCTAAACTGAAAGACTGCTAGTGCAACAAGTAAACCCAGGCCCGTATACATGATAGCTCTTTGAAAGTTCTATTAGAACAACAAGAACTATGAGAAATACTTGCTTATTTCTATATAGGAGTTTAAAGGAATGGCAGATTCGCGGAAATGGTACAAAGGATAGCATTCCATGTCGCCGGATACATACATACATACATACATATACATACATATATATATATAGACTAGTGATGCAAAAAAAAAAAGATTACTGAGGGGAGGGCTTGAATACTTAAAGTTGTGGAAGAATTGCAGAAAGAACAACAAACTTTGGCCAGGACGTGTGATTAAGCCTAATTTTACTCTTGAAAGTGAGCTTTCCACTATACTTCGAATATGCAACTTCAATTATAATGCATTACCTGAAGTTGCACAGGTAGAGGGAACATTGTATTCCTAGAAAAGGACCCAAGGCTTTGTTGTTAGTTGCCTCGTCAGACCTAGACCCTACCTTAAGTAACGAGGACAATATTTTGGGACCCTATGACACAAAAACAGTCAGAGTATCAAATAAGGGATAGTTCTGATGACTTAGGAGGTTTACGTCTAGATTTATGATAAATCATACTCATTCATCAAATTGGGTACAAAATTATATGCTAACTTCAGAAGAGCCTATGCAACTAGTATACATACTTGAGATCTTCCTTTAAACAAAAAGAATGTACACGCAGTGGTAAAGGAGAGAGACAGAGAATATGATAAATCCCGAGCTTATTTATGAAAACCCACACAGACATTATATCAAACATGTGCAGTGCAAAGTATAAAGGCATGGTACAAGTGAAAATATATTGTGAATTGCAAACCAAGATATTGTATAAATGATCTCAAGCAAACAAAACCACCATACCAAAAAAGAGATTATCACAAAATCTAGAGCTCATATATATTTTACATTCTGACTGTTGACAGCAAGCTACAAAAGCATGTTAAGGAAATGGTCCGAAGCAAATCCACAATTCAATACGCAAACCCAAAACATCAAAAGGGATTATGACAAGATCTAGAATTAAAACTAGAGAAAGAGTTTAGATGTGAGAGTGAGAGGAAGAGGAAGATATTACCTAGCAAGAAGATGAGACTCAAGGGAAGATCAAAAGATTGAAGACCCAAACGATTGACCCTAATTTGATTATACCAAAAATCAAAGTTGTAACAGTTAGTGAGAAGACGGTTCAGCCTTACAGAAAACTTATATATGATGTGAGTAAGGAGGCTTCGCACAAACCTTCACAGTGGGAGTGATGGTGACGCCAAACTCTCCCGTTTTGTTCTTTTGGCCGAAACCCTTTGGTTAAGGTTTTTTTTTTTTTTTGGTTTTTTATGTTTATTATATGTATATTCTTCTATTTTCAATATTAAAAAAAGTACTTTTCTGTTATTAAAAATTAAAATAATACCTTTACCGATGAAAATAATTCCGTCGCTAAATCGTTTGTGACGAAAAACTCTGTCGCTCATTTTTGCTTCCTCACATTTTTCCCTCCAGCGTTTTTAGAGTCATAATTGGGACAGAATCAAATTCCGTCGCCTAATTTCATCGGAATTGGGGGCTTTTAGCAACAGAATTCATTCCATCGCTAAATTCCGTCGCTAATAGGCATTTTTCTTATAGTGTATTGGTGGTGTTGGCGTCGCCCTTGTAGTTGGTCTTGCCCCAACCATTGGTGATGTCATGGCAGTTGGTGGTGTTGAGGTGGGTGCATTGTGGGCTTGGTGGTTGGAGTTGAAGGGCAGGGAGAGATGGTGGTGATCTGGCAATGAAAGAAGAGAACGGAAAGGAAGAGAAGGAAGGGGAAGGGAAATCATGTCTTTTTCACACAAATATTAACATTGTGTCCATTGTATTTGGTAAACGAACATAAATGATACTAACACAAAACACTGTCATCTGAATTTATTGAAAGAACGAGTGATATTATCCCTTCAAAAAAACTAGAGGTTTTTTTTTTTAATCAAGTAAGAAGCTACCTGCTATATAAACTATCATCCAAGAACACCGTTTTACAAAGCCTAGTCGTATAGACAGAAGATACATATACACAAACAACTAGCGCGCACACAAAATATTCACAATGATGCAAGTTGTCCAACTCACCCTATGGTGATCGATGCACCGAAAAAACTAGGGTTGTTACCATTGACCAAGCACCAAAGAAAAATGTTTAGGATACTAGTGCAGTAGGTAAAACCTCAAGGTATTTCGTGCAAAAAAGTCAAAAGTACTTGATTTCTTGTGCAATTAATCCCACGTTTTTTCCCACCTCAGGCTCTCACAAAGATAAAGTACAAACTAGAAAGATAAAGTACAAAGGTTCACTGTGGAATCAGAGAAAGAGTCATGGAGACGGTGGTGGAGGAGCCAGCAATAGCAAGCCTAGTGGCAGCTCTAGAGCAAGCAGCCCAATCGGCAAAACAGCTCCCGAACACCACGCATCCCTCCCAAATCCACCAAATCTACTCCACCCTCCACTCCGCCCACCACCACCTCTCCTCCTTCCTCTCCCAATCAGCCTGACTACCAACACCCACTCTCCTTCCCCACTACCATCCTCCACCGCTAAACTTCGTCTCCTCCGCAGTTTGCAATGATGATGATGACCACGAAGACGAGCCCATGCAAGAGGGTGACGGCGATGAAGAGGTGGAAGCTGAACCGAGTTGGAAGCCCACCACAACAGTTGAGGTGGTGGAGGAGCGGATGAGAGACTGTTTTATCCAGAACAAGCGGCCGAAGCAGCCGCTTTCGCCATCCTGGGCCGTTGTGGAGTGTGAGCAGCAAAAGGTTGTGAGCGGTGGTGGTTTGGTGCAAGGGCGGACCTACGTTGTGACAAGGGGGGCTGAAGCACCCCCTCAACTTTTGAAAAAATAAAATTTCGAGAATTGCAATGAGACCCCATTCCCGAGACCCACACCAGTCGGCACTCTCTCTCTCTCTCTCTCTTCCCGAGTTACCGTGATAGCCGGCGAGGCCGTTGACGGCTTGACGATAGCCACGACCATGACGAACTCTGCGACGAGGCGACGACCTTGACACCAGATCTAGAACTCAGTGATGAGTCGATGATCGTGACAAACTCCGACTAGATCTGGAATTCCGATCAAATCTGACGGCGACCGATGACCACGACTGAAGGAAGGCTCAGGCGACGCCGCGATGACTGGCTCTTCGACAGGCGACCGCGACTGAAGGATGGCTCAGCCGATCACTGCTCAGGCAACGCCGAGATGACTCGTCGCCAATGATTGGCTCTTCGACCAGCGACCACGACTGAAAGAAGGCTCAGCCGCTCACTGCTCAGGCGACGCCGCGACGACTGGCTCTTTGACTGGCCGTCGTCTCATGTCTATGAATGTGAGTCTTAGTCTCAGAGTCTCTATGACTCGTGATTGTTATTTACTTGTTTTTATGGTTTGAGACTTTTAGTCATTAATCATATATAACTAATATAAGTGACTGAATGACTCATATATCATAATTTATCCTTTTCATGTTCCTACTAAAATGGAGGTTTAGAATATATGTTTGGTGAATTTAATTTAAGTTTAATTTCAGTGATTATATAGAGATTTTAAAGAAGTTCAAAAAAAATTAATATCATTTTACTAATAAATTTTTTTGATAAATTCGATATAATTTTTGCACCCTCTGAAAAAAATTTCTGGTTCCGCCCCTGGTGTGGTGGACTTCGATCCTCATGGGACGAGGTTGAGGTCCTTGCAACTTGTTTATCAGTTTCATAGTTGATTTTGGTTGAGGACTTGGGATCTTTATTTCAGTTTCATAGTTGATTTTGTTGTTGTAACTTTGTGCTTGGTCAATTACCGTGTGGAATTCAAGCCATTTGCAGAGAAATGTTAATTATTGTTGTAGCATTGCTGTTCATTAAAATAATAAACTTGATCTAAGGCACACAAATTAAATGGCGAACAAATTCATGCCATAAAAGTGATTTTACGGTCAAAAGAAAATATTTAATGGTTGTTTTATATCACGTCATCAGTTTATGTAGTGTAAGAATATTACTAATAGGGTTAAATACGCGTAGGTACCCTGAAATTATCACAAAGTCTCACTTGAGGGTCCCAAAGTTCAATTTTTACACATAAGGGTCTGCAACTACAAATTTGCAATAAGTAAGTACATCCGTCCAAATTCCTAACGATCTAGCCCATTCCGTCAGGGGTAAAATTATCCGAACAGGTTTAATTTTTTTTTCTCTTCTCTTCTTCAACTTTTCTCTTATCTTCTTCTTTAACTTCTTTTTATTTCTTCTTCTTCAAATTTTCACTCATCTCCTCCTACCCAGTTCGGCACTTATCCAAGCCCTACCAATGATCTAGCATACACAAAGAAGCCAAATCACCTGAATCAGCATCAACACAGTCAAACCACCACCATACCGTCTCATCTCATCAGATCATCATCACCGCCGGTGCCGTCTCCTCTCATCACCACCGGTGCCAATACCACAGCCACTGTGGCGCACTAACATATTCTCCATCAATAATCATCGCAGCATCATCGCCGGGGACCACAAGTTAGCCGGAGCTCCATCACCTGACCCACTAGCCAGACCCATCGCCAAGGCCCACCAGATCGGCGGTATCGATCTCACCTGGACCACCGGCATAGACCCATCCCCGAAGACCACCAGATCGGTGGTATCTCCATCACCTGACCCACCTTTGAAGTGTTCCACTTCCTGTCGAAGAACTGCCTTCTTGCAGACCTCATAAACGGATAAATAGACCATGCCAGCGATCAAGCCAACCTCATGAACTGCCAGAAGTGAAAGCCGTCGTGGGCTGCTGAGCCTTCGATTTCGACGTGGAAATCAGGCGGGTGTGAGACTGGGATGAGGTCGGGATTCTGGAAATTGGAATGGCCTCGGTCGCCATTTGAACTTTGAGGATTAGGGCTCCTAGTGGTTGAATGGAGATGGGTAATTGTCTCCATACAAGGGCTCAGCTCTAGAGAGAGAGAGAGAGCGAGCGAGATGAGATTGGTATAAGAGAGAAAGTGGTGAAGGCTTGTAACATGCAAGGGGTTGACGAGGTGGTTCTGGGAATTTGGGGTGAAATTTTGAAGAAGAAGAGAAAAACACCCAAATATGGAAACCCAAAAATGCCCCTAACGGAAAAGCCTTAATCATTAAGAAAGTGGACGGAAGTCCTTATTTATTGCAAATTTGGAGTTACAGACCCTTATGTGTAAAAATTAAACTTTGGGACCCTTAATTGAGACTTTGTGGTACTTCCAGGGTACCTACGTGTATTTGACCCTTACTAATATTGCGTCAATTAAGCTTCATGGGTTATAGGGCCTAACTATCTAATTGGATAGCAAGCTTAACCATAGTTGACTGTAATTTGATAAAATGAAAAAAAAATAGAAATACAAAACCAGTACGAGACTCTCTCTCTCTCTCTCATACTTCTTTCCTTTCTCTCCTAGTTCAGTACGCACCGTGGAATAAGAGACTACTTCGGAACACTATTTCCACCAGAATAACTTTGTGACTAGTTTACATGTTGTGGCATTAAGGGTTTCTTCATGCTTAGTCTGCCTAGCAATTGGGCATCAAGTCTTCCCACCACTTTAAGGTTTTTTTCTGCATCTCTTGATGCCTCCGTGGGTGGCTGGCTGGCTGGCTGTTCAAAGCTGACTCGCTCTTATAGCAAAAGATAAGTCAAAAGCAAGTAAAGGTCAGATGAAAGTTAGCCAGAAAGAGAAGGAGGAGCGAGGTACGACCGAGGGCGTTCTTTGGCCACATTGACTTTTTTAAGTCAGTTTTTATAGACAAGTAAAGCAAAGTTGTGCGAGACAAACCAAGTGTGTAACAATGTGACAGTCTGACAAAGCACAGCATATTGCGAGGCCTTGATCAGGTTACACCTCTGGGGAAGCCCCATGTGTTCGCCTAATGACAAGGCATTTCCGACTCCGATAAATAGTAGACTTGAGAATTTATTCGAAGGAGAATCAAGTTCCTTTGTGCACTTTCAATTTTTTCAGTGTAAAACTTAGAGCTTAACAATCCTAGAGAAAAAAATATCCAAAATCTAGACCTCGGCATTAGAGTTACAAATGTGGCCCCGTATTGTGCCTTTGCCACCTCGGCACTGGGCATTGCTTGAGCCTCTGTCTCAGTTGCCTCTATCTTGACCCATGTGACTATCATTGTTCTATCTCGCATGATCATACTTGACCTCTCATTTGAACCGTACTCTTTGTGACACTTCCATATAAACTGCAAAACAACAAAGCCACTTAACATCAACTATTTCTGACATCCAAAAAATACTTATGAACTTCATTTCGTGATGCTGGACTTGAAAACACGTTCCGTACTTGTAAAAAAAAAATCCAATGTGTATTTCACTTGAACCGAAAATTTGGTTTCACTGCGAGTGTTTTGGACACTACAGGTTCGGCTATGCAGGCAAGGCCACACCAAGTAAGGTTCGATGTGGGTCGGCACAATTCCACCGATTTTCGAAAAAAATGTCATCCAAGGACGAGGGATATGACAACTAAAGGATGTAGGTACCTGGATACCTCCAAGCCGCTGAACCATAGCCGTGGATCAAGGTAACCACAATATCCATTGAGGAGGCAGAGCATACAAACGACTGATGGAAGTTATGAACCAAAGATTTTGACACCAAATTCTAGTTGAGATCATGACAATGGATTTCGACTCCATAGTTGAAGAACAAATAGACGTTGGCACTAGATTATAACAGTACGACCAAAGTAACCCCCATAACCAGCTGCCAATGCACGACCTTACTCGCGTGCTCCGTAGCTTCGTCTCATTCACCCAAGAAGTCCTACACACGCGAGACTGCTGAATTCTGTGTGCGCTAACGACTCTTGTCCCAGCCTTCAGTCCAGTACTCTTGCAATGTCCGGCATCGGCACATAAGAGAGTTAGTAGGGTCCCTACATGAGTCACATGGCCCTACGGGGCTAATCCAGAGTTAGCACTTGGAAGAGGGCTCTTACTCCCACCTGTTGATCTCGGAATGTTCACATCACAGCATCATATTTGCACATCTGTTTAGTGTATACCCAAACCATAAGGTGCAAAGTGGGAGAAAAGTAGAATGATATCTTTGGAAATGCCTAACATTACTAAGATAATGACACGTGAAACGGGTATGAACAAATGATGCATCGACAAGCATAATATGGGTTTGAAAATCGATATTCCAACAGCTTGATTATCGTCAAACATATTTCTAGGAATCTAATAATAGCCAATTCGAACTTGGTAACATATGCAGTGTAATTTACTACCTCTAACGATCTCTGACTAGTGAGGCTTTCGAATCGTAGGAGACCATATCCTCCTCCTATTTACACAAGGAATGGTAATTGATTTATATCTGTACTAACAATAGTGCCTCTAAACCTGCGAGTATTACAAACATAAAAGGCCACAGGAAAAGAGAATATGATACATTTTTCACATGCTGTGCAGGTGTGTCATCTGTGACAAAATCCAGCTGGTGCATTGAAGACAACCAGTTTTAGTTTTCAGTGCGCAGGGGATTTTTAACATGTTTTTTCATCGTTAAGCTCATTAATTTAAAACCGGTAGTCATAGCAATTGATGCCATTCGCATAGAGCCAAGTTTGGCAGGAGCATCTGCCCTTCCAGTGAAGCAGAGGTGCTAAAGTTTCACAACCAAATTATACAAGCTCACAAAATTTTCTAGTGTCAGCTCCTCAGGCCTTGCCTGCATGAATAAACAAGGTAAAAGAAAATTAAGTAAAATTACAATTGGAATCGAAGAATGGCAAACTACTAACAAACACTTACTGTACATGGAAGACCGACTTTTCCAAGAGCTTCTTCAATCTCGACGGATGTGCATATGTGCTGAAGTGATTTCCGCAACATCTTCCTTTTCCCATTAAATGCAATAATTAACCTATGCCCATTAGTAACAAACCATCATCATGAGCCTTCTCATGCTTTCAATATTGGAAACAATATAGTCAGGATACATTTCAGGAATCAGTTACTACCATTGAGAAGAAGCCTTTTGTGGATGAAACAGGGGGGTAGTTCACAGCTTGCTTCAGCTTAAAAGCAACAACTGCTGCATCGACCTATAGAAGCATACCAATTTTCAATACAATATTTGTAGAATGTGAAATCGCACATGCATAGCATGATTTGTTCATAAAAAAGACCGCCCATGAAGAACCATAATTTTTACTTTAGACAAGAGGGTAACAATCTCCGAAGTACTATGACAAGGGAAAACAATGTTTCACTCGATGGTACATGGCAGAGTACCATACCGCCTTAAACTCACTGGGTAAAGGATGTATCTACTTATAAAATTTGTTAAACATGCAATTCGAGTTCTACTAGGTGATGCCAGGAAAGTGCCATGTTACTAAGAAAATCCAGGAGCCACATTATTCGTTGGAAGTTGTGGATCAAAAAGTAACTAATCGAGTCGAGTAGGAGCAAAAATGAAAAAGTTCGGAGAACTGTAATCTACATAAGGTGATTGAAGTTATGGATTACAGCATACCCGGGAAACTTGACATTCAAACAATGACTTAGATACTTACTTTAGGTTGGGGAAAAAAACTCGTCCTCGGGACCTTAAATTTGTAATCAGGATCTGAAGAGAAGTTGCAAAGAGAAAACAGAATAAATAAGTTTTGAAAACAATATTACGTATAAGATTATTGATCTCAGGCAAAAGACTGCAATGCAGAGGTGGATAAAACATAAATATCACTTAAAAATTTTGTTAATCATTTGAATATAATTAACAGAAGAAGAAAGACTTGCGATAATAAAACTTTTCTCTAACAAATCTTCGAGTCAACACTATAAGCCCTTGTAGACTTAGACAGCATCCACCTTTACCTTTCATGGTGAACACAGAAAAAATCAATGCCTAATTAAAGATTTTGATCAAACCTAAACCAATATTTGAACAGTTACCCGAATAAAAGTTGATGAAGATATTGATGGGTCGATACGTGGATGTCCTCAAGGATGAATCCACCAAGCGCAAAGCTGCTTCCTCCTAAAGGAAAATATATAGTCTTCATATAGATGTGTCACTGAACGTAAAAGGAAAAAATTTGATCTGGCGATCCAGATGCGTAAGCAGGGTTATCACCTCCCATTTGAGACTGTATCACTTCTATATAGTAAAAAATCAACCAGCAGAAATAGATGAACATCCGTAGTTTTAATCATTGATGATTAAAGTGCTAAGCAGTTATATGCAAAGGTAGAAATACAGACCTGGAGCAAAAGAACAACTTCAGAGAAAATGTCGCCCATTGGAAGAAGTTGTTTAACTACCTCTGTACTTATATTGAAAGGTATATTGGAAACCACCTGAGAAGAGTGCATCAAATGAATTATTTCAGGACAGCGCCATGCATAGAATAGACCCTTCCAATTGAAACTGAATGGAGTTCGCGAACTTGACCATGGCTTTAATTAACCATGAGGCAGTGCAATGTCATATGGTTGTTATCTTGACAAATTAATTGCAATACAGAGGCTTGAAACAGAGAGATTAGCCAGGCTCTACTTGGCTATCCTTTGTCCGTGTCCGTAAAGAGGAGAGACAAGCTTTCGACTATCTACTGAGGAATTTCCCGAGGTTTACATACTAGTGCTTTGGGACAAAAATAAAACCCGGAAGTCCTACATTAAAGGCATGGGCTGCATCCTGTACAAAATACGGTAAAAAGTGTAGGGTGCATGTGCATTGCAATCAGTCCACATCCAAACTAGTAAAGCAAGAGTCACAACCACATTTAGTGATTATTTTCCAGGAATATTATCTATTGCTCAAGCATTGCCATTTGCCGCGCATGTCTCTTGCTTGAAGTTCAAGTATTGGCACATAAAATGGTCAAGATAATCTGTACTCCTTTTCAAAACGTTTATTGCTTCACAATGGTGCACATTCAAGACAGCAAATAAGTGTGAGGATGAGTTCTCACCTTAGCATACTGAAATTTGGCATCCACGGAATCAGCTTCCAGATATGAAAACATACGGGACTGTATGTGACATTCTGTAAAATCTTCTTGCAGAACCTACAAAGTTTGGTTGAAGGTACTGGGACATCATTCATGCCGTATCTAGTGACAGGCTGTCTGATATATTTGTACTTGACAGAAAGTAGATTGACATATAATCAAGTAAAAATAGTAGCCGGAAGGGGTAAAGAAAAGTACCAATCCATATTAAACTGCTAACCAGAATGTTTATTTGATTAAATGGAGATAGCTTAACAACAAATTACTGAGATCCTAAAAAAGCCAAGTGAAGACAGCCACTATGGCATGACAGTTTAGTAAGACCAGGGAACAAACCACAGCAATTACAGGAAGTGTCATTAATTTAATGGGCAACAATTTACTACCTCTGTCCCTAAAGAATTGCCCTCCGCTCTACTTTTTGGACGTAAATGACAGTAGATTTTCCACAACATACCCAACAGCACTGATTAGTTACACAAAATTCTTACGCCTCATGTCATTGCTAAGGATACCAATGGAAATGAAAGAAATCAACTGACATTCATCGCAGTTAAAGATGATAGTGTTTCAGGAATGGATGGAGTATAACAGTTCTATAGTAATCAACATGTTCTGAGCAGTTTGGAAGACCTTTTACGTTACTAAGGCTTAAAACAAAGCCATTCTGAGCTTTCTACTCTTCTTTAGCACTATTCTCAAAAATCAGAAAACCAAAATATTTCTAATCAGATGTTGCCCACAAAAGAAGAAAAAGAAAAGGGCCGACCTCTACACGTCCGGTATTTGCAAATCTCTCTCTCACAAGCGCAGCCATGTACGGGTCCTACAAGAAGTAGAACAAATCAGAATCACTTCAATCCACATGTTACATAAAAAATTACCGACCTTTTCGATGGCGAGAACAGTGGCACCGGAATCAACAAGAACATTGGTCAGCGAACCCGTCCCCGGCCCAATTTCAAGCACCACATCCCCCTCCTTCACGTCCGCTGCAGCCGCCAGTTGTTCGTTCACCGCAGAATTCAACATGTAATGCTGCATAAACCAAACGCCCAACAAGTGTTCGATAAAATGCGCAGGAGAGTACTTAAGAGTAGACGTTTACTTCTTACCTGGCCGAGGGATTTACGGGGTGTGCGGCCTTTGGAGTTGAGGGCCTCGAGGGTGGCGTGGTAGTCATCCTCTTGGCTTCTGGTCTTGGCGCCGGTGCTGGCTACTATTTTGAGGGCATTCTTTTGTCTTCTTGTGGTGTTGTGCACCGAAGCTGAAGGATACCGGTTGACTTCAGGCGGAATGAAGGCAGAGATTTGGGCGAGAGATCGGAGTACACAGCACATTGTGTGTTCGGCGATGTGGCCAATCGAAGTGATAACTGTAACTATATATAGGTACGCACGTAGAAATACGGGTTTTGATAAGCACTTTTTCACTTTATTCAAATTTCATAAAATATATCGCTATACAAAGAAATGAGTATATTTAAGAACGGTTAATCGTCTCTATATAAAGAATTGTATCTATTTTTTCACAACCCGTAATTAGTGTAAAGCTTTCGTCTTTATACTTTTTCTTGCTTAAACGACATGCACGATAGTTGCACTTTTTTACTGTATAACGGTCCGAGATTGGTTAAAAATAAAGTTAATTTTCATGCTGCATCAAGAAACTGAGGTGATGACGATGATGATGATGATATTGTTAATTTTCATGTGGTGGGGACTTGAAATTTCCACCTTTTTGATCTTCCTGTTGGTTTGCTAGAAGTATTGCCTTGGTTGGTTAGTTGCTTGCACAGATCGATAATAGGTCACACAGCAAGAGGAAATGGGAAATTCTTGATCTAATTCACCCAAATTTCAATTACAGCATTTGGTTGATCTAACAACAAATGTACAAGTCTAACGAAAAACCAATCAACTGACAAAGAATGATCCACTAGCCCAGGTGGAGTTAGTATTCACAGGGTTGATGCTATAACCCGGATAACTTAAAAAAGAGCATTGTCCAAATCAGCATCCCAAAACATTTTTGGACTTCTGCTCCCCGTCCCGTCCAGCAGAAAATTTAGGTCCATGTCCCCTCCGAAGCTGCTAAACTCATGTAGTTCTGGCGGCAGTGGTGGCAGAGAAGCTTCTTCCTGGGGAATGGTGGCTGAAATCTCATTTCCGGTTGTGCCTAATGGTGGCAAGAGGTTTTGCTGGTCATTGATGCGGTTAACAAAAGCCGAAGGTTGCTGGACTAATGTCTCATTCCCCAAACTCCCCAAGGATTGAAAGTCAGGTCGGATCTCAGCAATGAGGTTCATGAATGTTGAAGGGAATTGGTCTAAACTCACATTCCCAGTTGACCCTGATGAAGGAAAATCATTTTGTTGCTGGGGGATGAAGTTGTTGAGTGTTGTATTGTGCTGACCTGAAGACTGTAATGGCTCAAGGAAAGGCGATTGTAGTGGTAGGCAGCTATTGAAAGTTGAAGGGGATTGGACAGGATTTTCTTTCCTAGAAGTCCCTATTGCTGAGAAATCCATTTCCAGATCGCTTCCAATGTTGTTGTTACCAGGAACTCGCGTTTGGCCACCAAAGTCAACTGATTTTCCATCACTAGCCAGTCTAAGCCCAATGAAAGCTCCACCAGTATTACTAGAACGGGCAGGCTGAGTATTATTGGTGGTGGATGTCCTGATATTATCTTCAATGCTGAAAAGAACATTCTTGGTTTGATCACCATAGACTCCAAACTTTGTTTGCGTATTGCCATAATTTTGTTGCACTGCATCAAAAGAAGGCGCACTGCGAGCATATGGAAATTGTAGTCCAAGCTTTGACTCGCTAGTCGATCCTTGAGGATAAATAAAAGTAGGACTACTGGAGGGAGGCATGGAACTGGTGCCACTAAATCCTTGTCGAGAAGGCGTGAAATCTTGCTTCAGCTGTTTGGAATGGCCATATACGGAACTTATATCAAATGGAGAGTAGCACCCTGATGGAAAGTATGGTTCCCTGAAATTGTTTGTCATGTTTACTCCATAAAGAGAACTTGAAAACCCTTCTTGAGCTCGTTTCACGCACATGCGATATTTCTGCAGAATGCACACAAATGATTGCGAATCAATTATTACTCGTTTTCAAGTGGAAAAAAAAAGCATGTTGATTTGCATCCAGAATTTATTATTTGTGACATTGTGGTTGTACCATGCCTTATACAACATCTTAATGCTTTCAATAACCAGATTTGAGTGATTATAAATGCTGATATAGTGAATTTTCTTTAAATGGTAGCGGAGATTGAGTGATTACTCTCGCAGATTTTCTTGTAATTAATAGTTCTCACGAGTCACATTTTTTCTCACTTCACCTTGTAGCTGTTTCATTGTTCTCTGAATATTTTACAAAAAACTTAAGCCTGTTCAGAAGTTCTCCCAATCTTTCGTTTACGTGTGGTTTAAGAAAATCCATGTGCCAACTAATTTTCTACGAAATTGGAAAAGAAGCGACTATACTAATCAAAGAATGCATGAGATTGTCGAAACCTGAAACTTAAACATACCTGCAAATGACTAGCAACGTTTTCTCGGGTCAATCCTGGAACATTCATGAGTTCAACTATCTTCTTCGGAAAAGCCCCTGAATCCAAATCATCAATTCATGGTTAAATAAAACTTTAAGGTCAAAAGAAGCAGTTTAAGGAAGAAAAATGAGAATAATGTATGGATCAAAAGCAAAAACTGGTCTTACTTTCATAGCCCAACTGTTTAATGGCTTCCAAGAACTTTTCATGCATCTCCCTACTCCAAACAACCCTGGGCTTCTTTTCCATAGGGGAATCATCTTTACTACCTTCATTTTGTTCACTGACATCTTTCATGTTGCGCTTGAGATTCCCCCGAGTCACCTCGCCCTCTGATGATGAATTTGTCAAATCTGCCTCGATGACATTCTTGGGGATGGACGCCATGTGAGCTTTGTCTGCTTCCTCAGCCACAACCATTTTGCCTTTCTCTATTGCCGATGCATGTTGCCAAAGGTTGTTAATCTCATTCATGCTCAAACCTTTCATGAAAAGTACTTTGGCACCACCTACTAGGTCTTTTGACAAGATTTTCGAACTATCATTCGCGGTCATCACTGCATTAGAGGCAAGAACAACTTATAGGAATAGAATCTTTTAACATGGCATGGTTGCCATTAAGCCTTATCACCAAAGGTTGAAGATGATAGAAGCATAAAGCATGCTTCTCAACCCAAAGTTACGAACTCTCCATCCAAACAACCACCCAAAAACTAGAGAGAAAAGTGGCACTTACAAAAGATTGGAAGCTTGAATTCCTTTTCAACATGCTGAATGATCCCAAATCTGCTGTCTGTCTTCTGAAGGTTTGTCAAAATGAGTTCTAGTCTGTCTTTTCTTTCCCAGATGGCGTTTATAGCACCTGTGGTGCTTTTAAACTTATGAACTGCACATACAGAGATAGAGAGAAGTTGAATAGAGTTCAGAAGAAAAAATTTCAGGAACAAGCATATGTGACAGCAACAAAAGTATGTAAACACAAGAAACAAATCAGGCAATTGCATGCAAAAATCTATAATGAACAACAAATAAACTGCATAAATCCTATATAAAATATCATCTGAGGCACAGAAGTTGTTCAAGGGATTTCTCATTTAAATACCTTCACCATTAATGGAGTGTTGAAGCATATAGGCGGCAATATTGTGACATACATGATCATCATTCACTAACAGTATGCAAATCTCCTTGGTTCCCATAGATTGACTGGATTTTCCAACTGAAGTAACTCTCATTATGTGCATGCTTGATGGGGGTGTATCAGCATGTAAAGATGATATCTTAATTTGGAGCTAATAAGGTGGCAGACAACATATCTTGTGAAGATTAGGAAGGGAAAAGCGCTTAAATGTTTTATACATGAGATCTTATATGCCTGCCTCCTAAACTTGCAGCAATTTCTGTCACGCGTAGGATGTGGACCGACTTGTATTTTCCCTCGTAAGAACTGTTGTCAGAGTTGGCGCAAGTCGGTTATCTTAGGCTATAAGAAGAAAGAAATCCCCCCATTGATGATTTCAGTAAAGTTTTATAATTCAAACTTTGTTTTGCTGCCGGTCCTAATAATGATTTTCTCTTTCGGAAAAAAAAAACCTAAGGAAAGAAGAAAAATGTATTGAGATTAATTTACATCAGGGTGGTGATGAAAAATGTGAATAGCTGTATATTTATAAGACTATTTACATGTGTAATAGGTGAGGCACACAAATAATTACTTCCACGTAACCAATGAGGCTGAGCCGCGTCATTTGGTCCTGTGCCTCCGTTCTTCAAGAATTTCAATTAGTAGAAAATAACTAGGAGAATTCTCTCTGAAACGTGTGGGAAGAACAACATGTGAAAAGGGCTGCACTTGCTCAACAATATTTGCAGCAAGCCGCAGGAGTAAATCTTACTGCACTCTGCCAAATTTGGAAATCATCGCTGACGGCGTTAGTTTGTGACCTCTGGCCCCGTGTTTAGGTCGCGTTGAGGTGCATCTTATCCCATCCAAATTACTGCAGAAGAACTGATTTCGCATGCTGAATTATGATTTGGGAAGCGCACACACTTCTTTCCTTCTTTGGTCACGCAAACACTCTTTCGAAATTTTACAGTTAGTATTCATATAGTCTTCGGAACAACGAGTACTTCCTATTTAATGCAGAAGATCCATTATAACTCGCGCCATTAAGTTCTACGCCATCAGGGTTGGGCTTTGCGCTTTATTTAGTGTCGAAGAAGCAGGATTGCGGGAAGACGAGGGCAAAATCAGCAAGGACAAGGGGGCACCAGTAGTCACTAATGAGACAATCTGTGAGCCCTTGTGTCTATCAAATAAGAGCTGATCAGCCAAACTGTGCGAGTCCAGTCTGGTTGCAGAGGCCTATTGTTGTAAGTTGGTAACTAAGATGGAGTTTCCAAGCAAGTGGCCGCCTCCAAACCAAGTTCAAAATCATTCACAAAGCAAGCAATTGTCTTCAAACCCCAAGGTAAACACACGCATGAAGCTGGATCATGCTCATGCATGCCCGGCTCTAGAGCTTGTACAAGAACAAATGAATCATGAACTCCTGCCAAAATGGCTAGTCTCCAAGTTTTGTCTCTGTGTGTGTGTGTATGTGTGCGTGCGTGTGTGTGTGTGTGTAGAGAGAGAGAGAGAGAGAGAGAGTGAACTGCATTGGATATCAAAATAAAGAGTTATACAAGTGGCTTGTCTCCAAGTTGCATCATGCTAACCATCAACTTTGTACACAGCCTTGTCTATGTAGTTACCTAAAGGCCTTATCCATCTATTAAAGAAGTGCATATCGTTTGTTGAATGAGATGCAACCCTCAAGGTTTAACAACCTTTTATTAGGGGGCAAATAGAGCGTTCGCCCATTTTCGTTAATCCATGAACAGGATTCCTCGTCTCTGAGGGAACGACCGATCAGCCCATGTTGGTGAAATCATCAATTTTACTTTTCTCTCGGATGATCCCGCTCGGATGCGCAAGTTGCAAATATAGAGGGGGAATATCATCTGAGGCCACACACCTCTGGTTGGTGAGCACAGTAAAGCAGAAGAAGAACAAGAACAAGAAGACACGAAGCCGTGCTCCATTTTTTTCGTGTTCCTCTTTTTCTCATCTGCACGGCACTAATCTCAACAATTGAAGCTAAGGACTTCCTGGCAAGAAATCCGAGCTGGATTCTTTGGTAAGCCTTCTGTTCCAGCGGGGAATAAGTAACTCATCCCTAAACGTATGACAATCTATCAACACACTTCATTTACAAAAGATGGAACTCTGATTTCACCTGATATTAAATCTGAACCGTCGCTTTCGAAATCGCAGAAAAATTTTGACTAGTTTTCCTTGATAATTGGTGTAATATTTTTGGATCTTGTTGGATTTGGACAACCGGAAATTTTCTATAAAATGTTATAATTTGCTGAAACCTTGAGCCACAAATTGTTGCCTCCGATACACTATCGTTGGCCATTGAGAGAGAATTCAGCTCCAAGAAAAGTCACTTGAAGTTCACTGAAGGCCTCTAAGAGCAGTTTAATGACTTTAGCAACCAGTGTGGAGCTAAAAGGGCACAATCTAAAGCACAAATATCACGTTCCTGTCGGTTTTTTACGTTGCTTTTAGACACAAAGGACTCATGCGCGCCTGCTCTTTTAAGTACCGATATGAAAGAAAACACAAAAGGAGATGTCATACAAAATGCTGAATTTGAAAACATTAAGAGGTCTCATTATTCCAAAAATCTTAAACACAAGCAACAGAAAAGCACGCAAGCAAAAGCCACAGCAACTAAAATCAGGAAACCAGAAATGAGGACATGAGAAGATTGAAACAGCGCGATCAGATTCCCGGAGAGGCTTTGTTGTTGATCCACGAACTCGTTAACTCTTCGCCACTGTCACGATGAACCATGAAGAAAGCGCCTTAATAGCGGGAAAACATATGTTATACAGTAAAAGGTTGAAGGGGATTATCCTAGAAAAAGCCTGAATATAGGCCATCAAAAGAAGTGTACAAGCCAATATCTACCTGTTACTGGGATGGGCCCTCTTTGTGATCTCTAACGCCTAGTCGACACTGCTCTGTGATGGCGTGAATCCGCATCACTAGAACCCTCTGCAAGGCTGGCTGTCGTATCCTCTTCAAGAATGGCGTACCTGCTACACTCTCTCATATCACCAACTTCGACAGCCTTAGCTGCAAAATCATCGGTGTCATCTTAGCAAGGGCAAAGCTGATTAGACATCTGAATTATCTAGAACTTCAGGCTTCACCAAAAAATTTATTAGAAACAGAGAACCAAAAAACAAGCACAGGATTATGATGACACTAATTCAACTGAAATTGGCCTTCAGGTCCCTGTTGGAAAATAACTGGTGACAAGTTCTCAGGACTTCAAGCCAGGTACTAGCACCGATATGGACACCGTGTCCAACACCGACACCAACAGGGACAGCTGAGACCGCAGTTTCCCAAAAACCAATTTTCGGACACCGCTGAAATTTGTATTTTCAAATATATGTGTTCTCTACGGTTCAAGCACATTCGTATTGAATTGGACCACAAAGTCAAGTTTCCTCCACCTTGAGCAGCCTCGCTACACTTTGTTACAAATCTCCATAAAGATTTACCTGGTCATCT